>JACWBX010004258.1:84904-95842 GCA_014622435.1 Polypedilum pembai
TTTTTTTTGTATATATGACGCGCTTTTTCCTCTCAAAAGAATAAAAATTTATCATTTGGCGCTCAATATAATTGATTTGAAACAAAATTAACGGTAAAATAGCAAAAAAGCAATTTTTAATTACCACAAATGAAGCCTCTCTCTGTTTATTCTTTTTGCTTTTGCAACAATTTTCCCTCTCTTTTTGTTTAATGTGTGTACGAAAACAGAAAATAAAAAATAATGAAGATACCAATCTGTTATGCTTTAGTAAACAATAATTATCATTCCATTCTTTTCTTACTCATTCTAATTTAAAAAATACAATTTAAAGAGTAATAACAAGAAGTCCATTCCCCTCAAAAAAAGAAAAGAATAAGAAGTTTTTTTCAAAAATTATTTTTAGTTCTTTTTCTCTCTCTCTATCCTTCTCTTCTCTTCTTTTTTTCATGATTTATAATTAATAATAACATCAGCAACATGTGTGAGTGTGAATAAAAGTCAAGGCTTGAGAACTCTTTATGTTTACTATGATTGCTTTTTTGATTTTTTTTTAAATCTTGAATTCTAAAGATAAATCTTACAAATAAAGACTGAACCTTCTAGTCTTTATGACTAAAAATCCTCGAACTAATTCATATCAATTTTAAGAATATCATCATGTATAGTCGAAAGACTTTAGGCTCATTATAAGTAACTGATTTAAAGCTGTTAGGCTAATATTAAAGAGAATCCATGTTAAGCATATACTGAACTCAGTTAAATAAATCTATTTATGACTAAACTATCTTTTATAAAACCGCCTTTTACTGTGTTTGAAATTCAGTTATCATTCTCCTAAAAGTGCAGGCGACTGAAACCATTTCTTTCATCCCCCTTTTGGTTTTCGACATTCACACAGCAAAGACAAAGTTTTAAAAAGAAATTTATTTTCGTGTATTTAAAATAGAAATAATAAGAAATAAACTCTTTACTTTACGCGAACTCTTAAAGAAACTTGTCTATTTTATTTTATATCGATCTCGCTTTGCTTTCGAGCCTCGATCGGCAACAAAGTGCAAATTCACTAATATTTCAGCCAAAAGAAGCTGATTTAAGAAAAATTGAAATCAAAAGAGTTCTCAAGCCTTGATAAAAGTCAAGCTAAGGGGGAAAACAGTTTGATAAACGAACTCACGCCTAATATCTTTTCTATTCTATCTCTACCTACACATATCAAAGTCAAATCAGATGTTTATAAGTTTAGAGAGTGATGGCCAAATATTAAAATTTATTTTTTTTTTTATCTTAACAAACTCGTGTTTGAATGTTTATATTGAAAAAATTAATGATTTGAAACTTTAAAAGGAATTTTAAAGTTATTCCCTAATTGTAAACCTTTCTCAACACGAAATGTAATGATTGAGCGTAAAATTGTGTACTATATAACAATCAAGAAAGAGGAAAGATGCGTAAACAACAATAATAAGAATGTTTAAATGCCCAAACGAATAGTGAATCTTTTTACAAACATTATTTATGGCGGGATAGTACTTTACGCACAAAATATCAAGTTTTTTGCTCTGTACGCACTCATACGCAATATCAAGAGAGTATGAGAGAGATTTAAATAGACAAGTGGAATGAGAATCAAGAAAAAAAGAGAGCGAGAAGCAGGTACAAACTATAAAAAGAATTCTGCGATGTTTTATACAAAAATGGACTTTAAAAAAAAGTTAGCAAAGCGATTGAATTCTTTTTCCATTTTTAGCGTTTTAAAGAAATTGTTTTTCAGAGCAGAACAAGAGGTTCTTTAAGGCAGGTATATAATCGACAATGTGACGTGATTTTATTTAAGAACTAATAGAATTTAGAACAGAGTTGTTAAAAGGTAATCAATGGATTAAATTGTTTAATAAATTAATTTTTGATGTTATTGAAAGTATTCAATTGGTCGCAGTAGCCATAATCAACTGTAAAAAGTAACTAAAAAGCTTCAAAGTAAATTTTACTTTTACAACTCTGGAATTTACTTTAAACTAATTTACTTTGATTCTTATTATCTTATTATGCTTTATTTTGATATTATTACTCTCTAATAATAAGATAAATCACTTTAAATTATTTAATTTTGCCGATTTGAAAGAGAAAGATTTTTTGTTTACTTTAAATAAGAGAAATTAAAAACACGTGTTTGAAAAAATTTAAATTTATTATGACGGTTATTTTATTATTTCTTAAATCATTCAACTTTTCATTCATTCAAGAATATGTGAATATCAGGTCTCAATTAGATTAGATCTTACATATGTGTTCTCTCAGCTGAATAATCTTTCTGTGTTGTGTTTTTTTTGGGCGTTTTAAGAATGGACATAAAGAACATTCTCGCTTGAGTCAACCAGTTTTTTTTTCTCGTAATTAACACAAATTTTTTTTTTTCTTCTCTTTGTGCTTAACAGCGATGTTTGTACGATGGAATGCTATTTTCTTATTCTTTCAACATGATGTCAAGAATAGCGCGCGCTATGAGCTCATGAAATCAAATACAAAATATTTTCTTATATGAAAGTAACTTCCAAGTTCAGTTAGATATTAAATTTCATCGCACATTCCATCCGCATCCGTAGCATACTGTATAATGCTTATTCGCACATTCAGTAGAGTGATGTGTCTGTTTAGCATAAATAAATATCTTTGTGTGAGAGGGTGGAGGCTTAAACAACATCGATGCCTGTCTACATTATGATATGTCTTCTCTCCCGCACATTTTTGACATTGAGAATTGTTTTGCGGCAAGAATTCGCCATTTTACCCCATGATAGTGAGAAAGAGTGTCAAATTTATCGCTTCTAGAATGTTTGTTAACCACATATAAGCCTAAGTTAAAGGTTTAGAAGCTTTAAAAAGTCAAAAACGAAGAAATTTCTTCTCAATAGAATTAGATTGACTTAATTAGAATAAATGATGCGATTTTTTACTTCTCCCGCAGTGAATTATGAATATTTAAAATTCATAATTGGTATTCTTCATGCCTCATTAAAAATCGTGCTTTTAAAATTCCAATCACTTTCTTGATTAGCATAATCATCTCGCACATTCACACATATAGAATCTTTTAGAGCTCTTTTGCTTGCTTACGTAAGGCCAATGGTTTGCTTTTTCGCGAGCGTCATCAAGCCGGATTGTGTGGTTAGATGCCGATAAAGCGAAAAAATTAAACAGAAAAAAAATATGTAAAGAATAAATTTGACGAAATAATAGAAATTTTTTTTCGTTAAACTTTCGTTAAATTTTTCGATCAACTTTCGTCAAAATTTTTGATAAATCTTCGTTAAATTTATAAATATAAACAATAAGAAAATTTAAGATTTAATTTTTGATTTTTAAGGAAAGAAATTTTTAAAGGGAAAGAACTCTATGAAAAAATCTAACAAAAAAAGTCTTGTTAATTTCATACAAAATTTTTTGAATTTCAATGGTTACTCTGTTTTCGCTATCAAGAGTTGATTCTTCTTGAAAATTGTCAAATAAAAATCGAAATTCTATTAATTCTTGTGAGCAATATTTTTTCACATGTTTTCATATTTAAACGAGAAAAAAGAGTCAAACGTGTGTATGAGTCAAATTGAGAGGGAATTAGCGAGTCATTAAAATTCCAGTGAAAATACTCGCTTCAAAGTAATCGGCGACCACCAGTGTATAAATAAATGACTTTATTGTCGATTAGAGTCTCTTTTTTTTCTCTCATTCTTTTTGACTGCTGTAACTCGATTCAGCATTAAGAGTTAAAATAGTTTCGGATATCATAATACATTAATTTTTTTGCCACATACAGCGAAAATCAATTTCATGGAGAGAGAGCGACATAGAGAACTATCTATAATATTACATAAAAAATTCCTTTCTTTTTCTTTCTCTTTCTACCGTGCTATCCATAAAACCCAAAGAATTTCAATTTCGCGGGCAAACAACAACAACGTTGTCAGAGCAATCGCTTGAAAATAGATGAGAAGTAATTTTTTTTATTCCATTCTTTCTCTTTTCATCGCCTTTAATATTCTTTTTTGCGCGCTTAAAGAAAGAAAAAAAAAAGATTAGTTTTGCGGGTTTCGTTGAACTTCATTGCGAATGTCGTTGAATTTTTATTTCATTATTATTTAATTCGCGTCTATTTTTACAACAACAATAAAAAAGAATCATATGTGACATTCTTTAAATAGTTTCATTCGAAATTTTGACCGTTAAAAATAAAATTTCAAAAGTTCTTTTTTGAATTTTTGAAATTTTCGAAATACGTTTTCGAAAATAATTTTTGAAACAAAAACAAAATAATTCAAAATTTAAAGCTAAAATTATGAGAAATCGAGCCTGGATTAGACTTATGATAACTTCTTTTATAAAGAGAAACAATAATAACTAACTAAATAATTTTATTTATTTAAAATTTGAATAATTTCGAAAAATCGTAGTAGACTTTTTTGAAATTCCCTAACGGTCGATTGAAACTATCAAGTGACATTCTTTAAGTAGTAAGAGAGTAAATAAATATCAAGGAGGATATGCAAGAAGCTAAAAATGCCAATATTAAACCATGTGTTGCTGCTGCTTGTTTGCCTCAAGAGACTCTTTTAAATGACTTTTAAAACCAAAAAAAAAAAAAAAAGAAGTTATTTTTCATTCCAATGCCAATATATGCATGACTTGTAGCACAAAAAGAGGGAGAAAAATTCCATCCAAAGAAAGAGAAGGCATCGCTGGAACAAAGAATGTGGCATGGCAACACACACATATAGCAGTGAAAATAAGTCTTATTAAATTTCATTTCAGTTTTTGAAAGAAAGCAAAGCAATAGAAAGAGTAAGAGAGGAAAGAAATTTTTGCCGTATGAAGGCGAAGAAGAGGCGATGAAGTCAAGTGGATTTTCAAGAGAAATTGTTTTCTTTTCTCCATGCTACTTACAATAAAGCAGCAGCAACAACAACAGCAATGGAGCGCTTTCTTTGTTCAATAAGAATTTATCTACATTCGCTTGAGTTGTAAAGTGAAAAAGAAAAAGAAAAGATCGAAAAATCGAATGAAATTTTCAAAAATATTAACCAAGGTAAAGACATTGTTTGACATTTTGAAAAGATTTAATAAAATTATACTAACTTTTTCCCTCGGATATAAGGACATTTATACTTTTACTCGAATGGAAGGATATGTCCTTATAAAATAATTGTCAAAATTTTTCTTATAATTCTGTTAAACTTTTTAAATTTCTTTGAAAATTATTCAATTTTCAACGGTTTTTTCAAAATCTTTCCTTATATTTGATGCTTTTCCTTCTATTTCAAGAAAAAGTCAAATTTTTTGAATATTTTTAAATTTTTACAAATTCGAATACAGAGAAATGTCTCTATATTTGAGGCAATGCCATTCAAGCTATTAGAAAATTCCGAAAAGTTTGGTGATATAAAAAATTTTGAAATCAAGAAATAATAGAATATTTCAATACGCGATTTAGCTGTTAAAATTCAAATCCAGGGAGGTTGTCTTTTTTTTATGAAAAATTTTAAGAAATCACTGAATATTCTTATTAGCTGTGCTATTATTATTTGATTTTGGATCAAATTTTATCTGCATGAAATATTCTATTATTTCTTGTTTGAAATCATTTGAATTTTGAAAAGTTCGTAGAAATTAAGTTGAGAAAAATCTAATTCTCATCATTTGATTGTATATTAGTCTTTCTAGTGTGATAATAGATATGATCATGCTATAGAAACAGATATTTCATAATAGATTTTTGATAAATTAAAACTTTTCAACAAAAATATTTTCGAAAATGAATTTTTAAAATTTCGAAAATATTCGAAAAACAGAATTAGGGGTATGCAAATTAAATGAAAATTTCAAATTTTAACGCTTAAAAATTTCAATTGAAGAAATTTAGATTTAAAAATTTGTCCTAGTAACAAAAAATACTTTATGACTTTCCGTTTACATCCTTTAACTATGCCATGGCAAGTAAGTCATAAAGTATTTTTAATTACTAGGATTGTAAATTTCTTAATTAAATCATCAATTTTGAAAAACAATTTATTACTATAAAAAATGTCTTTACCTTGAAAAGAAAAGAAAGAATTGTAAGAAAATTAATCAATTTGTAACAAAAATCATCATAAAAAGTACAAATTGTACACAAAGGAAAAGTTATTGCTGATATATCTACATTGAAAAAGTAAAAATGTTTTGTTTTAAGACAAATATCATTGACAATTAATAAAAATTTGTTTGGTGAAAAGATCACAAATAATAACAAGATCACCTGTGAGGAGAGAAGAGAAGACACGCGTTCTTCGTTCTGGGAATTTTTTCCTTACTCTTAAGACAAATATATAAATTAATATCTTTTTGGCAGGCAGAAGAAGTCAACTCTTAAGGAGAATCGATGAGATAAATTGCGCAGCAGAGATTCATACCATCAATTGGTTTCTTTTTAAAAGAACCAGAGAGAGAAAAAAAAGAACAAACATCTAGTTGGCTTTATGCGTTGTTGCTTCTGCTCTTGGACTGTCGCAAACGAGAGAAAAAAATGACATATCGTCTCGTTTTTTTACCTCATATCGAGTGTGTGGAGGTAAAGAGCGAATTCTTGCGAAATCTCTTATATTTTCTTCTGTGCATAATGACACAGTCATGGCAATCTAGTGGCAAGCAGCAAAGGCAGGTATAGAAAGAAAGAGTGAAACTCGTAAGAAATAAATCATTTCTGTTGTTTTTGCCATAAAGTGCCATGACAAGCTTATTTTTATTTTATTTTATATATGCATGCAGACGACTTCGAAGATTGCAAGAAAGCCGAAAAAGGACAAACAAAATGAGCGAGCGAGTAAGACTTAATAGATTATGCACATATGATTGACAATGCACTGTGTGGTAAGAATTGAGATAAGCAATGAACAAGAATAGTGCCACAGATGATTAAATGTTTGCATAAAAATAAAAAAAAAATCACAATCTCATCCCACGCAGTGCTTATCTTCACATGACCAGTTTTTATGCGCTTTTATATGAGCGTGCAAAGGAATTTTTTCATAATATATGACCATCATATGTGGCCTCATCCAGAGTTGTAAAAGTAGAATCTATTTCGTAGCTTTTGGCTAATGGCTACAGACCAGTAATTCAACAACTCTTGCCTCATCTTATTAATTTATTTATATTGATGGAATTTAAAGATGAAATTATTTTCTTGTTATAATTAAGCAGAAAAGAGCTTTGACAAAATTTCCCAGGCGTGGACATACAAATAGATCAACAAATTTACTCTTTTTTGCTTTTTTTTTACATCAGGACTTAGGGAATTTTTTTTTGAATAAATTAGTGGCAAAAATCAACAGAGAACAAAAAAGAATTACGTTTGGGAAATTTCCTCATTATTTACAAACAAAATTTTCGATAAAGCATTTTTTTTTGCAATATTCCAAGCTTCTAGTGTAATAGAAGTGTTTCAATACTTTTTGTAACTGATATTTTTAAAATGCCAGGTCGATGCAACTGAAATTGGCATTTACCGAAAAAAGGGGAATGTAACTATCATTTAAACAGAAAAAATCAGTTACAAATAATAGAAAAAGTTTGAACTCAAATTAATAGTTTTTCTATGTTTTGGACAATAACTCAATTATTTAAGCTTAATATCAATCAAATGTGTGCTTAAATAATGAAGAAAAGCTCTAACTTTTCATTTTTAAAATAATTCATATAAGGAAAGAATTTTTTTTGTCATTTTATGCTGAAACAATTGAAAGTGTCCCAAAAATAGGTTTTTACCCTAGAAGAAATTATTTTTGTTTAAAAAATTTTAAAACTTATTAAAATGCAATAGTCACGGTGAGCAATTGCTCAAATGAAGGTCTCAGCTTTAAACAAAATGTGACACAAGCAGCTGAGGCAAAACTCAGTCCGAGAGATGAGAATATAATAAAAATAAAATATTCTAAAAATAAAAAGAGAAGCATTGAGCAAGACAAAGATAAGAATCACAAGCAACAAGCAGCAACAGCAACAATTGAATTTCTGAGTGCAGAAAGTTGAAGTTGAAATCCCTGCATAAAAAAATGACTGTAATCTCGTTTTGAATAGTTAAATGAACGCATGGCCTCAAAACTCTCCACTTTGATATCTTTCATTGCCTTCAAATAAGCACAAGATTAAATATGAAGAAAAAAAAATTAAATTTTATGAAAACTTTGCGTATAGAAAGAAATAGAGAGAAAAAAAAGAGAGTAAAACATTTGTCATTGTGGCACTCGAGCAAGAAAATATTTGCACAACTTTTACGATTTAACTATACAGCAGAATGTGTAAAGAAATCACGTTTAGAGTTCTGCGAAAAATAATTTTTTTAATCTTGGGGATTTTTTTATTTTTGCAAACGACGACAACGATCAGATGCGATTGCGGTTTGTTTGTTATGCGAAGGGAAAAACCTCACTTGTGAGTTGATATTTACACGCATTCTGATGACCATGTCCTCACAGCTAAAATTAATCTCAGTTCACCAAGAGAGAAAAAGAGAAAAAGATTTAATTTAATTGGCTAGTGAAACTTAATAAATTTTAATTACAAAATATAAAAAGTTTTTTCTTTTATCAGGTGAAGCATTCGTTTTATTATTTATTTTTATAGCACAACAACAACAGTCACATGTTTAAAACTTTGTATGCGATGATTCAAATTGAAATTACATAGCGAGAGTAAAAGAAAATAGAGAACGCTTTGAGACAATTTTTGCATATTTAATTTATGCAAAGACATTAAAAAAGTAGTTGTTTATACTATTTCAAGTCATTTACTTAATGCTTTAAAATGGCAAATAATTGTAAAAAATTTTCATGCTATAAAATATATAAAAATGAGATATGTGTTTATGGAACAAGTCTTAGACACTTTATTTGATAAAAAATAGCAATTTTTATGAGAATAAATGAAACGTAACGTTTTAGTAGTTTCATTTAAGAATTTTTCGATAAAATTTTGAATTTCAAATGTTTTTATTTCTCTTTTCGAAAACTTTTGAATTTTCGAAAAATTTTGAATTTTTGAAATTTTTGATTTTTGAAATTTTCGAAATTTGTTTTCGAAAATTATTTGAGCAAAAAAATCAAATTATTTGAAGTTTTAGGCCGAAATGGTACTCTGTTCAATAACAATATATTTTGTAACGAGGATCATTAATAATTAGCAAAATAATGAAATTCCAATTTTTTGTCAACGAACTTTCCAAAGTTTGAATTTAATTTCGAAAAATTGTAGTTGAGCTTTTCAAAACTTTTTCGAAGTTTGAATTATTTTGAAAAATTGTTGTTAAACTTTTTCGAAATTCTCTAACAGACGAATGATTGAATTTTCCAGAGTCCTGAACTATTTTTCAACTATATAAAATTCAATTAATTTTTAACCGACTAAAATGAAATTTTTTCAAATCAAAGTGAGTTTCTTAGCCTCGAAATATGAAACAAGATTTTAAGAGAGTGCGTGAAACGAGTTCAAAAACGCATTTGCAATATCCAATGTCCGCACCAAAGTAATGACATGGTAAGCAATTAATTTTTATACTTTACTCCAAAGGCGAATCTAACATGCACAACCGTTTTTTTTTTACTTCTCTCAGTCTTAAGTTTTATTTTTGCGTAATTGAACTGCGTATCGGTATATTTCTTGGAAACATTTTTTTTGCAGCATGTATTTGAGTTTAACCGAAAGAAAAAGAAGTGAGAATAAAAAATTGAAATCATGTATCAAGCGAAGCTTAATCAAGCACAATCTGAATCGCAAAAAAGAGAGAGAGAAATGAAAGACATTAACAATATTTTTGCTGTTTTTTTCGATATAAATTAATTTTTGCTCTCCTTGTTTTGTCTTGCTACTTCTTGCATATCTTGCTTACATTTCATCGACATCAGGCCAAGTTTCGAGCGCGTAAAGAAGACAAGTAAAATGATATTTTTATACTTTATGTAGATTTAAAAGACACGCAACATCTCTGCATATATATTTCAAACTAAAACTTGCTCCAACAACATTCATTGTCATAAATAAATAAAAACAAATCTTGTTAGAGTAAGAATGTGGTTCTTATGTGATAATTTACATCAATTTAATTTTTGAAAATAAGCACAAAAAATTGATAAAACTCACCACGTAAACGTGGGTTAGACTGTTCAATTTCTTTTTTAGAATTTAGTTTTTGCGAAATAATCATAAAGTTTCACATATCATACTCTAAACCCTGAACTCCATGCATTAGAGTTTTATGTCAAAAAATCACTTCTGACATGTTTTCTTTACGTTTCATGACATTTGGGAACTTTTTGATCAACATCATGCCGAACCACCATTGACCGACATGCACTGGCCTATGGTCGACGCTATCCCGAACAAATTTATTGCCATCGTGAACAACTTGTCAAGACTCTTCCAACAATATACTATACTTCTATGTTGAAAAAATTGAAGTTTTTATAGTACATGAACCTATGCCTGAGTCCATGGCGTTAGGCATGATGTCCAAAAATCACTTGTGACATGTTTTTTGAACGTTTCCTGACAATCAGAGACGATTTATGAAGAAAAAAAAATTTTCACCCAAGAGCATGAAGGACCTTCACATACTGGCCCTCTACCATGGGCCGGCATTGACTTTGGGGAAAATGAATAGACGATAACTCGTCCTCCTGCCGAGACCTATCTAACAAGGTATAAATCACCTCTCCACGACCTTCTGTTCTCGAGTTATGGATTGGACAGACTGACAAAGTGGATATATAAGCGCTTTCTTTTCAAAAAATGCGCTAAAAATGCTTTTAATGATCATAAGAAAATTTTCATTTCTTCACCTCATCAAATATTCTTCTTCAATCACCATTCATGACTTTATAACAAGGACAGCAGCAGCAAAAGTGAACAAAAGAAAAGAAACATGTCTGTGTT
>JACWBX010004258.1:100561-161273 GCA_014622435.1 Polypedilum pembai
TAAATTGCCAGCTTCATTTGTAAAACTCTTTTAAAAAAATTTCAATTTTCAGGGAGATTACATTGAAACAAAGTTTGAGTCGATGAAAAATGTGTATGCTAAGTCGACTTCGGGTTTTGGTTACAAAATATGTTGAAATGTTTCATTATAGAGGACGCTAGAATCGCTAAAATTTACAACAATTTTGTTTCTTAAATTTCCTAAATTCTTTTTGTTTTCCTGTATTTGCAAGTATTCTATTTGCTGTCTGCTATCTATTTCTTTACATTCATGACAAATTTGACTAGTATAAATACCTTTAAATTCGATATTTTAGAAATAAAGTTTTTGTTTACATGTGACAAAAAATTTCTTCATTTGTTTACAAAATTTGAAAAATCTTAAGTAAAAACCGTTAAATTTAAAAGCAGAAAATTTTCTTTTGTTTCTTGATATTAATTTCTTTCATTGCTGTTTAGCATGAAAGAAGAAAAAGTTTAAGAGAGGCTTACACACACAAATATTACATAAATGAACAGCAGACAACGAGACCTCATCGTGTGTTCTAAATATATAACTTAAGAAATTGCTAAACAAAGATCGTGATATAAATTTGGATGTGCAAAAATAAATAAAACTGTGTGGTTTTTTTTCTCTCTCTGTTGTTGAGGTTGATGTTCTGCTAAATAAAAAGCAAAGGAAAATCGTTTTCATTTCGTCGTCGTTATGCACGAACAAGTATGAAATATACAATAGAGAGAGAGAAGAAAAAAAAGTTTGCTATGAAGAAGATGAATTGAATTTTATGCAATCTAATTAAAAAGTTTTGTTTTCTTCACTAACCACTTAATTTCATATTCAAAGTGTTCTGGGTTAAATTTACTTTATTTTTAAAAGAGTCAAATTGCATTCAATTAATCATAATTTGAAGAAAAAAAGTGCTTGTGCATCACTCTCACGCGAGAATGAAATATAAAACTTTTTTTTTAATTTCACTTTCATTTGTGCCGCAATGCAAAGAATTTATACTTTAATGTCTGACACCCACTGGCACTTTAAATTATCATAATTCACATACATTTAGCACACTCGTTGTTGACGGATAAAAAATTGAATAATAAAGGGAATTAATTGTTAACCATAAGCTACGACTAATTGCCTTTTGTTTACATTCTCATTTTTCGTGCAAGAGAAAGAAATATGAAATATTGACAACCGCAGTCAGCCCGTATTGTTGTTTTAATAACTATTTGCACTGTGGTGAGCGAAAATCGCTTTAGAGCGTTTCACTTAATTAATTTCAATCCACGAATAAAAAAAAAATTAACTGAGCATGTAGACATTTCATGTTTAACAAATATATTGTCGGCATTATCTTTTGTGTTTTTTTAATTTCTTAGTAATATTTTTAAGGTAAAGACACTTCAATTGTTTTGATATTTTCAATTAGAACTCTTGAATTTTATTGATATTTTCTTTGATAGTTTCACACTATCTTTACTCGGCGACTTTCAATTTTTCGAAATAATTCAAAAGTTTCTTAACAAAAAAACTTAAAAATCTTTATTTAACTAATTATTAATGTTCTTCGATTTAAAAGAAGTTGTTATTAAACTAAAACAACCTTTTTTCCACAATATTTTAGCTAATAACTTGAATTGTTTTGATTTTATTCCAATAATTATTTTTCAAAAACTAATTTCGAAAATTTTGTAAATTCAAATAATTTTCGAAAAAGAATTCGAAATTTCGAAATTTGAAATTATTATTATTTAACGGTCAAAATTTCAAGTGAAATTAATGTCTTCCCTCGAATATAAGAGACTTTCGGACTGGATTTTCGAATTTAAATTATAAGCTTATAAAGCAATAGATCCATAATATTGAAAAGCTGAATTAATAGATCTACAATTCGAAAATCCAATCCGACCTTTCCTTATATTCAAGGGAAGACAGTAGTAAAGATTTTTCAATGATTACTTTGTTATAGCTAGCAAAATTGAATACAAAATGGCTAATTTAAAATTAAGTGTCTAAACTTAGATTTTGTCTATGGACATTAATTATAAGACAAAAAGAGGAAGGGAATGAGGGAATGTGAGGCTATTAATTGGCTTTTTGCATGATGTCTTGCGCCGCTCATCAACATTGTAGCTCTTAATGTTTACATATTCATTGTCGACAGAATGGACTTTGACAAATCGCGACATTATGGTAATAGGCACATGATAAGACTTTGAAGCAGGCAATAGACAATTATTTCTCTCACTCGACAAGTTGTTTACTTTAATTTTCATCACTTCAACACGAGAGTTTGGTTAGTTGTCGTTAATTACTTGGTGATTTTTCTCCATAATTTTTTCGCATTAGCAGTAATTATAATGAGCATTTAATGGCATCGATTCTTCACAATATGTTACACACGTCAAATAATCCATCAATTTTCTCTTTCGATGGCCCAAAAACAAGAAACACATGCTTTTTCCTATTCAATGCACAATATTGTTTATGGCAATGACGTCAAAGAATTTTCTCTCTCATTTTACATATTTTTGGGTGTAATATGTAATATTCTAATGTGTGTCAACAATACCACACACATATATTGCAAAAACTATATATACATTGCTCTCTCTTTCGTCTGTTTTGTTTGCTGATGGGCTTTACATGGATTAAAGTCTGTACATATAATTTTTTTTCTCTCTCTCTCTCATATATACACGCATGAAAATTGTAAATAATTTTTCATGAACACAATGAACAAGGGAGATGAGTTAAAATTAAAGTCCATGAGAATGAGAAAAAGAAAGGGAAATTTGTCCTTCAAAATTTACTCAAAGAACTGCTCTTGTTCTTATTACTATGAAGGGTTTCATTCATTACTATATTTAAGAAATAATAGAATGTTTTATTTTGAGGAATTTAAAAGTCGATTTTTCAATTAATAGAAAATTTCAATGTTTTAGTTATTTTCAAAAACTTCAAATTTTTTACGGTTTAATCAAAAATTTAAAATTTTCTCTTTTGTGATAAAATTTAAAAAATAATTCTACATTAAATTTTTCAATTGTAGAAAATTTTAGAGTTTTTGTATTTAACGGTTTTATAAAGAATTTAAAATTTTCAAGATTTAAAAACAATAATGTAAACAAAATTTCAGAAATTTATTTCTTTTTCCAAAATTTATCTATTTGCTTGACAATTCTTCTCAAAATCAGTAGAAATAGAATAAATAAGCATTTAAAAAGACTTTTGTCATAATATCAGATTGAAATAAGCGAAAAAATTTAAGATATTTCTTAGAAGAAAGAAAATGCGCACCAAAAACAAAAAAGTGATGAAATTTTCAAAACTTTTTTTAAAATAACCGATTATTTTTCTGTTTGTAATAAAATTTGCTAAAAATTATAATTAGAATTTACGAAGTTTACTGCCAATTTCTTAGTTTTATTTTAAAATTTTCAACTATAGAAAATTTCGATGTTTTTGTTATTTTCAAAATTTGGATTTTCAACGGTTTTTAACGTCTTTAGTTGTAAAATTCAAAAATCAATTCTACATTAAATTTTGTAATTGTAGAAAATTTCAAAATATTTGTAATTTAACGGTTTTATCGGTAGAATTCGAAAAAAATTCTCTTTAGTTCTTTACAGCCAACACAAAACTAAAAATATATAAAAATACAAACTGACACAGATGAGCAGAGAAAGAGAGAGAAAATAGCGAAGGGTTCATTGACGTCATACAGCTGATTATTGCACAATTCAACTAAATTGCTTCCTCATGTGTCCTTTTTTTGTTCACATTATGATATACTGTTATTATCCAATTTTTTGCTTACCTGCAAGGAGAAAGAAAAACATTAGTGAAAAATATTACAAATAAATAATTTTTTTTTCTCAATCTAGTTAGCTCGATATTTGTTTGATAGATTTATTATATAGACTCAAAAGAAAGAATATCACGTAGGTTTGAGATCTATAAATCCGCATATAATATAGCATAACGAAGCAATTTTAGTCTAAGGGTAAGTAAAAAAAAGAAAATTTATCAATTTATGTCACAATGATAGAAAAATAACTAAATTTATTTATGAAATAGTGTTATTGCATATCCAATAAATTAGCATTTGCTAGAAATTTATGCGAAACAAGTTCAAATCGATTGAGCACATGGAAACAGCTGTTTGATTATGGGCGCTATTCTGATATTATTAAATCTGTTTACAAAACACTGAGCCATATGTTTAAAGCTTCTTTTCTCTCAAGGTTAAGAAACTTTGATTAAATTTTCTTTTAAAAAATTTTTGTTTGCTTCAATTTTAATCATAAAACGATTAGCATGAAGACTCAATGTTGTATGCCTTAATCCCTGGCATTTTCAACCGATCGTTAGGAAAACCGTACGGTTTTTCGAAATTATTCAAACTTGAAAAAGTTTGTTAAAAAAACTTAAATAACAACATTTAGTTAATTATTAATGTTCCTCGACATAAGAGAGATTATTATTTAACTGATATAGGCTTCATTTCTCATCATTTCTGCTTAAAACTTGAATAATTTTGTTTTTACTTCAAAAATTATTTTCGAAAATATATTTCGAAAAATTCGAAAATTCAAAATTTTTTCGAAAAGGAATTTTTAAATTATTTTTTAACGGTCAAAATTTTGAATAAAACTACCAGGCCTTAACCTTGTCTCTTCTACTTATTATCGAACTTTTTTTTTCTTCAATTTGTGCAGAAAAAAAAACTCAATTTATTACGATGATTTTTCTTATTTATTTCTCTGCGAGACAGATTGCGCGGCGAAGAGTAGAGAAAAAAAAAATCTTTTTTCAACTCTTTAAATATAACTTCTCTGCACACGACTTCCTCATTTTCTTCTATCTTTTTTTTTCTTCTTTTACCACCTACACAATAAAACATAATTCTATTTTATTTATACTTCTTTTTCTTTCTCTCTAGCTTCAATTGATGTGAAATTTTTCCTCTTTCTGCACATATGATTTCATTTCGTCAAGTGGTGGTTTCAATATTAAAAGAAAAAATCACGTCTCATGGCAGTGAGAAAATTGAGAAAACGAGCGCCGATATTTCATCGTGCAACAATGTATTAGCGAGAAAAATTACTTTGGCGGTAAAAATGATGCGAAATTTCTCTGTTCATATTTCTTTTCGGGCATTAAGAATTCTTTCATTTTTTTTTACTCTTTAACAGACAATCAACACAACAAAAGAAAATGAATGAGAGAGAGAATGAGTGGCCTTTGTATGTTACAAAAAGCAATTAAGTTAGCGGCAAAATGTAATTTCAATATGGTTATTTTCCTTCATTGCTTTTACTAAGCGATTCTCAAATTCAATTTCTTTTTTGACTTTTTCTCAATATAAAGCTTGTTACTATCATTTAAACCGTTAAAGAATTTCAAAAAGTCTCACGAAATGCAATTTCGAATTTTCGAAATCATTTTTGTTTTGGAAATTTCCGTTAAAAATAAAATTGAAAAAATTTAATTATTTGTAGCTGAAATATGACTTTATTGATATCAGCCTAATAAAATAATAACACGGCTTTATTTAAAGAGTTCTTACAAAGTTTTTTTCACTCTTTTTAAAAAAACCGTCTTTTTAGTCTGATAGGTGAAGGTGGAAAGAACTAGAACTGTGCTCGAACTCGCATTTTATAGTCGATCTGAGATGACTGAACTTGTGATCTAATTCAAACTATTATAGCACTTAAAATTCTTATAAATTCACTTCCTAAGCGAAAATTATTCTTATATTCGAATGGCTTCGAATTTCAATTATTTTCGTTCGAAATTTCATATAAAATCAACTTCGAAAATTCAAATAAAAAGAAAAATTTCCTTGTATTTGAATGCAAAGAGATATCTTTATATTTGAGGGAACAAGTCTTCCCGTTTATGCTGTTATGCTCCTAAAACAGACTTCATTTTAAAGCATTTCAATTTTAAACTTAAAAATTAAATTTTGTTCACAAAAATGATTTTCGAAAATGCATTTTTGAAATTTCGAAAATTATTCGAAAAGGGGAATGCAAACAGAATTCAAATTTTATTAAAACATTAAAATTTTAGTTTAAAAAAGATATTAAATTAAGAATTTTATAGAAAATTAAATAAATAAATAAATTTTAAGAATTGCTATTAAGCAACATTGTTTCATTTAATCACACACAAACATACAAAAAACTGCTGATGCTGATGATGATGATGGTAGTGAAGGAGGAGAAAACCTTAATAAATAAAAATTTGCAGTTGTGCATTATCAATTGTTATATATTATACAACTTATAGGGAGGAAAGGGAAGACAGTTAAAAGGCAAATAATGTAGTGTAACGTAATTTACATAAAATAAATAAAGCGAGCAGAATGAGAGGAGTAAATGCCTTTAAATGAGAATGAATGTGATTTTTATGCAATCACAATCCAACATTGATGATGATCATGATCACTGCCTCTGATAATCCAGTTTTATATCACTCGTGACGCCCGTCCCAAATTGTTCATTTTTCTTTCTACTCTATTGTGTTGCTCGCATTAAGAATATATTTATTTAAATTGTGTAGGCATTCTTTTTCTTCCAGTTGTTTATGGATAGATATCCATGCGAAATTTAGTCAAAAAAAAGCTTTAAGGCAATACTTTTTCTAATCTTTTATGATAATTTTTTTCTATCGGCCTCATAATTTCTCTTGCCGAGCTATTCATATAAAATATGATGATAATGCTCTCTAGTTGAGCTGCTGTTATTGCTATTTTTGCATTCATGAATATGATTTATTAGAATATATATGGAAAATTGGCGAAAGGCAAAGAAGAGAAGAAAATGAAGATTTTTACACTTTGCAGAACATAAAGAAGAAACCTGTAATGCTTTTTTCTGCCTACTTAAAAAAAGAAATTGCATACGGACATAAATTTCAGTAAAAAACACTTCATATGCCATCATCATCATCAGCCAATGGTGGCGGTAATAGCGAATGAAGAAAAAGTAAAGAATCTCATTTAAATTATTGTTCGTCATTTTCATGCAACAATGTAGAATGAGAAAATTTTCATTTCATTTTTTTTGAGCTCTTCATCATCCTACACATCATTTTTATGTGATGAAATATTTAGATGGATTTAAATAATTTATTTTAGAGTTGAAAAACAGCTGGGTTGCTAAGATTTTTTTTCGCATCAAATTAGATTTTTCACCATATAAAAGTTTTTCACCACGAAATTTTTTCACCACAAAAATTTTTCACCAAAAACTTTTATGATTTGTTACACAATAATCAGCTAAACTTTTTGTAAACAAACAATTTAATTTGTGAAAATTTAATTTCGTAAATTTTATCACAAATACACGTTGAAATGAATTAAAATTGGTACAAATTGAACGAACATTGAGTGAACCATCTGTATACAATGTAGTGGAAGTGATTTAAACACGATTTAAATCAAAATAAAAGGAAAAGAAAATTTGAAATTTGGCAGCCGCTATTACTTTTCAAAAATTAACCAATGATTACAGTAGAATATAGTAAATTATGGTTATTGGCAGTAAACCAGTAGTTTAACAACTCTGTTTAGAAAGATTTTTATAATTTATTTGATGAATTTTCCTTCTTTTACTTACAATTACATCTTTGAATATTAAACAAACTTGATAGTCATCAAATGTATGTTATCATGACATTGATTACAATTCAAAGATAAAGCAAAGACGGACAAATGATGAATAGAGTTGTAGTGCGTTTCAAATTGATTGATAATAAACTTTTAACGGTTATTTTAATTTCAAAAGGCGATGTAGATAGCAATCGCATAATGTGCATCATTTAAATCAATTCAAGAAGCAGAGAGAGGATTGGACACTTTGTTTTCTAGGCTAATGATAATTGAATTTCATCATATGAAGTATATTTTAACCCTTCCATTAAAAGATTACACTTAAGTGTGTATATATGAATATTCAACAACAAAATGAATTAATGATAATGGACGATGCTGTTCTCTGTGAATATATAAAATAAACTATTAAAAATTGCCTTCACTCTCTACGCGGTTATATGTCTACGATATATATCTCATTAGCAATTATTGCAGCTTCAATTTAATTTTATATACCGCGAGAGAGTCCATCAGATGCACCGCTCAGTCGTTTGGAGATTGCAATTTTATAATAATTTATAAATTATCGATTTAATCTTAAGAAATGATCCGTTAAAATTGCCTTCTCATCGATAACTTCATAATAAATGCTTTCATTACACTTTACTATGGCTATTCATAAGCAATTTCATTCATTTGCTCTTTTAAAAGTGCACACACACAGTAATTAATACTTCCAAGTATTCCTCAAGGAACAACAAATTTATTTAAAAAGAGCATTAATTGCTTCAATAACTTCAACTGTTTTTATTGTAAGAGAAAATCACTTGTTGCCAATATATATATATATGATTGCGTACAAAACCAGAAGATGAAAAAACATATATAAGTCTTCTTTCGTGCAACAATGTTGTAAATTTGGCGAGCAAAATAAAGAAAAAAACAGAACAAAGAATTCACAAAGCGAGTTTTTTGCTTCTTCTTTAACAACACTTGATGTGATTTTTTTTAATGAAAAAAATTTATTCACAATAATTTGCCCATAAATGTGTAAACAGAAAGATTTCAGGTTTGCTAGCAAGAGAATATCTTTTTACTACATGTCGTCGAGAGTAAATGAGTCGCTTGGGAAGAGTGAGAGATAAATATTTTAGCAAACTTTATGAGCAATCTTCACGTCGTCCATTTATTTTTGTTTTCTTTATTTTTATTGTCATGTGCAAGTGCTTTTTCACTCTACTTGATATCGGTAGAGCTTGTTGCTGACCTTCAGAATTTTTCTTATATATATTTAAAAAACTCTCTTTTAAGTAAACTTTTTTTTGTGTTTAAAAGAAAAAGAAACCAACAAAGAGCCGGTTTGTGTGCTCTCTCACATATTATGTGCCATAGAAATTAGCGTTTCTTTTGTTTTGTCAAGCCAATTTGCGTGATTTATTAGGATTAACGAGCTGTTGGCGTAATTTAGTCAATTAGCTTTCAATATTAAAGATTTAAATTGTGACCTCCTTCATAAAACGAGTTCAAATGACCACCAAAGTGTAGAAATAATAACACATGTGCATCTCTTCTTATGGCAAGTATAAAAATTCTATAGCTAAAGATATAAAGAGAAATATTTATTTTCATTTAAAAGCGCAGCAATTTCATGTTAACTGAATAATAAAATTACATACAACAATGTATTTAATCATCTTAAAAGGAACTCTCTTGAGCTGTAAAGTGTATCACGCTGAATACACTGTTGTTATTATTTTTGTTACGATGTGAAAGAGATATGAATCTTAAAATGTTGAAATAATAGAATATTTTTACCTATACTGTTGCAATTTAATTCTTTCAACTTTATCTTGATATTATTATTCACAAATATAAAGAAAAAGCACTTTAAACTATTTAAATTTGTTCACTTTTAAAGACAAGAAGTTTTTTGTTTACTTTTTATTGAATTCTAAAACCACGTACCGCTTTCAAAAATTTCAAATTTAAATTTATACGTTATAAAAGAAGAATAAAATTTTCTAACTTAAAGCATAGAAAAAGTTTTAATAATAAAAAATAATTTATAGCATTTTTATCCACGCACATACACGTTTATAAAGCAAACAGTCCTCACTCATTTACTATCACATCGATCGTTGATACATAAATTTTCATGCTGGCAAAGTAAAATTATTATTATGTCGCCCAATCGAGCAAAAAGTGTATATCCATAAATGGATGATTTGTGAAGTGACTTTCAAGCCATTTCATTTCCATTATGGCAAGTTTTTTTCTCTGTCTCTCTCTTTCTCTTTTACATATGAGATTCCAGTTTGTCTCATATTATTGATACAATAGCATTCCTTTCAATAAGCAAAAAGAATTACAGAGACACAGAGAAAGAAAGAACAATTTGAAATTGATTTATAATGTTTCATACCTACATAATGTAGATAAATTACAATTCATCTCTTCAATAACAACAGCAGAGAAGAAAAAACTATTGATGCATTGAACGCGAGCGGATAAAAAAGCGACACAGTGAAAAAGATAATAAATTGAGATAAAAATAGAGATGATGGTGGTGGTCAACATGCGTGAATGTGTGAGAATCAAAACATTAAAATAAAATATTTGATAGGTTATTCATCTCCTCCAAACTGTCTGCTAGATCATGAAACACATGTTCATTTCTTTCAATTTCACCTCGTTATTGCTGCTTTTATTTATAACAGTTAAGCTATCAATTTGACATGTGTGATCGTCCATTGTATTTTCTATTCATCTAATTAAACACACGAGCCTGTTTTATGGCTCTAATTTTTATTATATGCAAATTTCGCCTTCGACTTTTCGATTTAAATAAATTCATTTTGATAATTATATTTTTCTCTTCTCATTGACATTTTGATTGATATTTTTTAAGTAGTGAAATTTATGTTTATGATTGAAAGATTACTGTAGGGCATACGCCTTTATGTTGTATCTTGTGCACCTACATGAATAAATTTAGATGCATTAATATGAAATCAGAGACGAGTAGAAAAGTATGCTAATTGAAATCAGAGAGAGAAAATTTTATTCATTATTTCTTCATCTTAGTAGGCATTTCATTTTGTTGTTAATCAAAAATCAAACCAAACATTTGTCAATTTTCACACAATCGAAAAAGAGTTTTAGAGAAATTTTTTTTATAACATAAAAATGTAAACAGAAAAATGTTTATAAGCAAAGCAAGGTAAAGAAACTTTTTTCTTGTAGCATGTGAAAGTTTAAAAAGAACACAATTGTTCTTTGGAAGGTTTTTTATGCCGTGTGCTTTTTCCTTCTTATCATTTCCTGTTACTATTTTCGGAATCCAAGAATTAACGAATTCAACACTCAACAAGAGGGTTTTTTGCCTCAAAATTCAATCACAAAAGAACACCTCAGAAAGTACAAATGCATAAAGCCACATATTTATTCAATAAACAGCCAATTTATTTATTTTTATTATTAATTGTTCTTTATCTTAAATTCAATCAACGAATTCATGAGCACATTTTTGAAAATTCAAGTCGAAAAAATTAAATTTCTAAAATTTATCACTTAAAACTATGTTTATTAACTTAAATTCATATTATTTAAATTCATTCAACACTTGAATACTTAATTATATTAGAATAATCAATTAGTTTATTCGTTTTTCACTAAAATTAAACATTTTTATTCAGAAACATTTTCTGAACTTAAACAATTTTTTGGATATATTTTTTGAACTCAAAATATATATTTTTTGAACTTAACATATATTTTGAATTTTCTATAATCGTTAAAAAGAAGAATTAATTGACATCAAAATTTGATAGTTTTATATACTAAAAAGAATAAACAAATCAAGATAAAGAAACTTTTATTTGAACTAATTGACATAATTTAAGACACTAAAAAAAGAGTTTTCATCTCTTGAATGAAGGCAGATTTTTAATGAAGAAATGTAAGCCAATAATGGCAATTTCTATTATTATTATTACACTTAAACCCACATTTTCCGGTCTTTCTGTCTCTCTCTTTTTCTTATTCTTAGATCGATATGTTGCTGTAGACATAAGAAATTGTCGACGACCTAGTGGGATTTAAGAAGACAACAATTCTCTGCCTCGTTGCAATCTATAAATCGATAAACATATTGCCAACGAGAAAGATGAAGAAAAGAATGTCATAATAATTCATTCAATTAAAAAGCGCACGACATTTTTGCTTTCTCTCTTTTTTTTGATGAATTAAATCAGACACAGAATACTGTTAAAAGTGATTAAAATAAGAGAAAATGTCTCGAAGCGTAAAAAAGAGAACTATAAACATAAAAAATAATAATCAACATTAAATATGCTTTAAGAATAAAGAATCGTTGAATTGAACGATTATTATCGTTTACAGAATAACAATTTCCTATAAATTTTGATTATTATGTGTGGGTGACTACTGAAAAGTTTTTTTTTTTGTATTCAGAATGCAGAAAAGAAAAGGAAATTAGCAATCATCTCACTAGTGATAATGTTTAATGTCAATTCATTGCCAAACGCAGTCACATCTGTTCATTTAATCTCGGTTTTTTTTTTTTGGAAAAAGAAGCATCCCCTTAAGGCCATACAATGCATAACAACTTTTTTTCTCTCTCTTTTATAAGAGCGCGTGGAACTGATAAAGAGTGCACGTACACACATTTCTCACGACAAGTAGTATCATCAATTGAAAACATTCGACATTTCTTGCGCGAGAGAATAAGAAAAGAAAGAAGATAACAAAGTACATATGCTCAAATGTCGCAATATTGTGCGACAAATAAATAATAAAAAAAAACGCACACAAGTCGCATATATATGACACAATATTTATCCAGTGTTGTTACATAGGCGGCTTGTGATAATATTTACAAAAAATATTCCGCTAGATGGCGCTTTAAAATGATTTTGGCGCCATCTACAATTTCCATAGCGGAATTTTTTGTAAATATTATCACAGGTCGCCTGTGTAACAACACTGTATTTATCCATAAAGTCATTTATTATTAGTGTTATTATCTTTTGTTCTGCGAGAGAGAAAAAGAACTTTTAAACAAATCATGTTGAATTATATAATTGATAATGAAAATGAAAAGGTAAAGAAGAAGAAGTAGAAATTTTTTGATTCCATTTGTGCACAATATTCTGTATTTATTTCATGATAACATATTTTCATTTCCCTTCTCTTCGCTACATTTGATATGTGAAATATTCGATGTTGATTGAGAACAAATTTTCGGTAATTTTTCAAAACGAAATTTCTCCTTCCTTCTCTCTCATTCTTTACTTTTTATATTTCTTTTTTGCTTCTGTCATGTTTCGATTATCAATATTGCTCTCTTTCTTCCTCCACTACACTCATGTCGTCAATCTTGCTTGCATAATTTACAATTGAACGAAGAAAGAATTTGCTGTTGATGCTTGTTTTGTGTGTATATGGCGTATGGCTGGCATATTTGTGATAATGCTTGATCACTTAATCTTATTGTTCTTGAGAGAGAAAAGAAGAAAGAGTAGTGTGAGTTTACATTCAATTTTATTGCTTTTTCTTGTTTAAGGAAGAAGAATTTTTCTTTTAAGCTTAATTGAAGATTTCTTTATTTTGTCACTCACAATTTGTTATTTAAAAAAAGACAAAAAATTTTTATTCCTCTCTAAATTTTGTTTGAAATTTTCAATTTTTTGAATTTTTTTACAATATTTTTTCGAAAATATTTTTGAATTTTCGAAAATCGTTTTTGAAATAAAAACAAAATATAGTTCTTTAGTTCTTAAAGGCTGAACACAATTACTTTTAAATTCGCCAATGGTGGAGTTTAGCAAGAAGTTGTCTATAATAAATTTACCCTAAAATCCGCCATCTAAGAAAATTTATACATGAACGGCGGACTGAAACTTGACAGTGAAATTTTCTTTGTTTTAGTTTAATAAAATAAACTTTTACATTGAAGAAGAATATTAACAATTAGTAAAATGATGTTATTCAAATTTTTCTTAGTGATTTCGAAACGATCGAAATTTTAGCCGTTAAATTTTCAATTTTTAAATTTTTTCACCATTCTTTTTTGAAAATTTTTTGAATTTTTGAAATTCTCTAAAAAGTTTTTGAGAATCATTTTTGAAATAAAAAATAAAAAATTAATTTAAAAAGGTGAAATGGTATGAAATAGAGCTGGTTTCAGTTTAATATTATTCACTTTTACATTAGAGAACCTTAACAATTAACTAAAGCTATTATTTAAGTTTTTTGTTCAACAAACTTTTGAATGATTTCAAAAAATCGTAATAACTGTCAAATAAAATTACCAAGCTCTAAATATTAAAAAGCAAAAAAGGAAGAAATGAAAAATGTAATGAAATAATTTCCATTTATTTCTTCTGTAATATTTCTCATCACAGTTTTTCAACAATGTTTGACAATGATGCTGATGATGATTTGCTATGCCTTGCGCGCAAAGAAATGCCACAGGCAATAATAATATTACTGGCGTCCACAATAATAAATACTCACTCACACAAAGTCGACATTTTTACGTGACATTGTCCCTTTTTTCCCATTCTTTTCTTTATTTTGTATTTATGCAAATTTAGTTCAAATAAATAATAAATAATGTGCCACGCCAGAATTTATTTTTCTTTTTCTTTCTGCTGCTTGATTCTTGATGAAATAGAGGGTAGAGGAGGGAAGAATGACAATGTCATCTGAACTCATCATTGCGTGCCAAAATTGTAAATAGCAAAGAAAATTTATGCATAATTTATTTCATTTGAAGCTAGAGAGAAGAAAAGTTTCTTTATTTTCATTATCATTTCGACAAAAACATTTGTAATGATGTAAAAATTGAGTGAGTAATGAGCGACTATTATAAATAAAAGAAAAGAAAACTTTTTCTCCCTTCCTGAATATTTTGTCGCCTATTTTACTTCACTCAATCATTTTCTCCAACAGTCAATTTTATTTTTGCAAAAAAAATTATCCCTAGGAAAAACAACTCTCATTTTGTGTGATGATCAATGTTTTTTATACACACACACATGCTTTATATGTGCATACCTTTTCTATAATTTATTACATAACTTTCATCTAAAGTGAAAATTGTAAACAAAAGAAAAGTGTTTTTTACCATGAACAAGTTCTTCTTGTATTCGTGAATCAGTCTATATATATAAAAAGTTGTAATTCTCTTCTTACTATAAATAGCAAACTATTCTGCGCATTCTGCCTCTATTTTCAATATACTTTAGCAGAGAAGGAAAAATGAAAAATGAAATTTTTATTCAGAACGAGGGCAATTAATCATACTGAAAAGAGAGAGAGAGTAGTCGTATGTATAGGCAGTCACCCATAGTTATGAAATATGAGGCACAAAAAAGGAAACTTTTTTCATCATCATACATTAATACTATTTAATGTGTCCTTATTCTCATTTCAAATAAATAAATATTAAAGAAATAATAGAAAATTTTAATTTTCTACAATTAATCATTCTTTTAAAAGTTTTTAATTTAATTTTAATAAAATTATTAAATTTGTTTACATTTAAAAATTTCTTTCGTTAAAAAAGTTTTTCGTTGAAAAAATTTAAAATTTTCAGTTATTTCTTTAAAATAACAAAGAAGAATAAATAAAATTTTGCAATGGCAAGTTTTTCTAATATAATCACAAAAACCATCTGATTTTCAATGCACACACAAAAGCACCCTTTTAAATCCTTTTTTTTGCTCTTTCTTTTTCATATAATGTGTTTTTATTGTATGAGTGAGTGTCGCTATTCACCTAAAAAAGTCTACATTTACTCATACATGTACAATTGGCTAGCATTCACATAGTCATGAATGTATATCCTTACGTATTGTTATGAAGCGCAAAAAACATGTACATTAAATATTGGAAAATGTTCACTAGCTGGCTGGCTAGCTGACTCTGGCCTCGACATGAACTCTCACACAAACACAAGAAGAAGGAAGAAAAAAGAGGGAGGAAAAGTGTGAGTGAGTGACTGAAAAACAACTGTTTTTGTCCGATTTTCTATAGTATACACATACATGCCGTAATAGGGTTTTTCTCTCGTTGTACTATAAATTCATTTTTTACTACACATTGAGCCGCTCAACTTATGCGCTTGTGCAGTTTCGATTTTTCTTCTTCATTTTCTCTGTCTTTATGTGCTCTTTGCTCTTTATTCTTGCAGAAATTCCTATTGTTGTTGCTTCTGTTGATGATTTTCTTCATTTACCCCGTGGGCCAGTAACAACAATGACTTTGAGCGCCACATTTTTCTACTCTTTTTTGACGGAAGAAAGAATTTTATGCACACTCTATCTCAGTTAAAATGCCTTCTGGCATTTTTCAACTTCTTCTGTTGCTGAGTAGAATGAAAATGAATTCTTTCTTTCTCTTTTATCTAAATCACAAGACATATGACGATGATTTTTTAAAGTCTCATTCACTCTCTGTGTGTATGAGACACGCGTTCACTGAACTGTTATATAACTCTCACGACAATCTGCAGCAGCAGCAGCCGATATCAGTAGGAAGGAAGGAAAAATGTTGTCTTAACATAAAAAGCCTTCTTCTTTTATCAAAGGAAAAAGTTGAAGATTACATTCAATATAATTTCGTTTTATTAATATTATTCTTTATAAGAGTTTAAGAAAGAAAAGTTTTTCTTCTTAGTTGA
This sequence comes from Polypedilum pembai, assembly GCA_014622435.1. NCBI lineage: Eukaryota > Metazoa > Arthropoda > Insecta > Diptera > Chironomidae > Polypedilum > Polypedilum pembai. The sequence continues at coordinate 116,872 of JACWBX010004258.1, forward strand.
ATGAATTTTCTTGCTTTTAAAATAATTTTTGTTCTAAAGTTTTAGTACAAAAGTTTTAAATTTCAATTTTTTAGTACAAATTTTTTTAGACCAACAACAAATCGCTTTATCTTCATATTTCTTTTTTCTCACACCAAACTTTAACTTTTTTTTACGCCTTCGTTTGCTCTAAGAGAAAAAAGTTTGTTTTATCCTTGGAATAGGCTGACTGGCTGGCTGTCAGTAGTGTGAGGCATAATAAAAGAAAGAAAAGTGAGTATGAGGTAACGGAGAAAAGTTTCGATTTTTGCAACCACATTAACACACCCACTCAGCCACCGACAATAATAATACAAGAGAAAAAAGCATGGAAAAAAATGCCTTCTCATGCTTTCGCTTCTTCTCACTCCTTCGACATATATACACACACAGATGTTTTAATATGGCGTCTGGAATTTTTTTCTCTTTCTTCTTTTTCTTCCTTCTTTTTTTGTGCTGCTACTGCTACGGAATAGAAAGTTCGTTTTAACACGATGACGATAGTCACGTTGCGAGTCTGCAGGATTAAATTTCCTCATTTCACAAAGTTTTTCTTTTCTTCCGTTACTTTCTTTCTTTCTATGGTTGCATGGTGGAATGTTTTTTTTTTTGCTTAAGTAAACTATCTTCTTCTCTCCTTTTTAGCTGGTGTAGCTTGAAGTAATTTAACGAAAGAGAAAATTTTCTTTCTATGTCAATTGTGTGTGCATAATAAAAATGAAAAGGATAGAGAAATAAGGGAAATTATAGGGCAGTAAGATGATTTCAGTGAATAAACATTCAAAAGAATAGCACAACAATTGAGTTAGTGTGATAGAAGTAAAAATAGAAAAGCTTTTTAGATAAAATTGTAAATGTAGAAATTTCTACAATTTAATAATTGTAGAAAAATTGAATTCTTTTCTGAAAATTTTGTTGATAAAATATTTTTATCAGCAAACTCTCTTATTTTTGTAGAATTGTAGCATAAAAATCAAGTTGGCATGGTAGAAGTAAGCTTTTTCTTGATTTTCAATATTAAAGAAGAAATTGTAGATTGTAGAAATTTCTAAAATTCTACAATTGTAAAAACAATTGATAAATTTTTTTCTAAAACTGTTTTTAATAAAATATTTTTAGCAGAAAGTTATCGTATTTCTTAGAAGAGTAACATAGCAATTGAATTAATATGATAGAAGTAAAAATAGAAATTTCTTTATTCTTGATTTTCAACAATTAAAGAAGAAATTGTAGATTGTAGAAATTTCTACAATTAATTGTAAAAAGTTTCAATAACTTTTGTTACCAAAAATATTTCATTATTTCTTAATTCAGTTAATATTAATTCTGACTTTATGCACGCCACACAATAATATACTGCTTGAACAATAATTTTTGTTAGTTGTGCCATTTTGACCTTTTTGGAAGGCGAAAATAAAAGACTTTTTAGCATTGAACCGATGACGGCCATTTACATATATGTATAATAAGTGTGATGCGATTGAACTCGACTGAAAATTTGCATTTTTCGAGGCAACTCATAATAAACTTTCGATTTTTAGAATTTATTACGTAACTTGAAATTTCTTTTCATTAATTTGCGTCTGTTCGCATGTCAAAATATCACAAAATTACATAAAGAAATTGCATACATTGCGCTAGCTTGTTTAACGTTAAGTTACATCCTTGATATATTCACAATATTAATTGCGTTGAGCCACGCTTGTGAGAAAAATTTAAATAAATCCCAGCTAGTGTTTGTCCCTGTATTGTCATGTCGCTTCATTCTGATCATTATTAATGAACGATGTGAGTAGCTCAATGAAAAATGTCTCCACTGGGCATGTGTGTGTGTGAGTGTTCATTTCAGATTTCATATATTTCTCTACGACACTAAGCCTTTTAGCCTGCCTATTTGCTGTGACATTATGATACGAATTTAATATGAGATTTAAGAAATAATTGAACTTTTCTCTCTTTTTTGACTGTTACTCAATTCATATTGACTGTTACTGTACATATTGAAGATAGAAATTTATTTCAAAAGAAAATTTTAAATATTCTATTCACTCAAAAATTTAATGGTTATTTTTGTTCAAATTTAAATTTAAATGAACGCGTTTTATTAGATAAATTTGAAATTTTTATTGAGAAAAACACACTAAAATTTCAATTTTCTTGTTTTTAAAAGGAAAACTAGATTGTTTTTAGCTTTTTCAATCATTACTGAATGAATACTTTTGAATTAAATAAGTAAAATTAAGAAGATTTATTATTTTATGAGAAAATTTTCATAACGAACTTTTTAACGGAAATGCCAATTTAAATTAAGGAAAATAAACGTTTAATACCAAACTTCTTGAATATGTAAAATACAACATTTCTACGTCACATGTTGTGACATACTTTTTCAAGCGGCGCGTTCATTTTGATGTCAAGTGCTCTACACACATCATCACACACCACTAATCCTTTTTTAATCGACTTTTTGCGCGCTACCTTATGAGAATTTCACGCAGTCTTTTACTGCAAATTATAATAGAAGGAGGTAAAAGTATTTTAAGGCACACGCTACAACACAATATGTAAAATTTCCTTCTTTATTTTTGTTTCCATTTCATTAACTTTATTTTAAAGAATTAAGCCGCGAAAGAGAGAAAAGTGTTACAAGGACATATTTGGCTTTTGTTTATTCTTCTTCTTCTTCTTCTTATATCAGTTGAATAAATTCTATATTGAGATAAATTGCTGTTAAATTACTGTTGCATATGAACACACAGCAATAAATGCTTTACCTTGCTGTCTAAACCACAAAACAAAAAAGATCTTAAATAAATAAATAAAATCGAGAGCGTTTAACCATAGAAAATGTTAGTCGATTAATCAGTCACAGCTAGGGATAATAAAATGAGCATGAGAGAATTACGTCGTAAAAATTGAAATTTTTTGTATATATTGACTAATTTATAGACATAATTAGGTGCTCTATGGCTGTGTGAGTTTCGATTTTCAAAGAATTTTTTTGGCCTTTCTTCTTTGTTATCGACCAATTACGATCCTACACTTTACTCCATTTAGAATTGAACGCATCATTAATAAATAAATAATTGAATAGTAAGCGTTGAGTTTTAGTTCCCACAATTTAATATATCAATAAGACATCATCAAGTTAGACAAACAGTGTTGAAATTTCAAAAAGCATTTGCATGAAAGCGGAAAAATTCCTCTCTACCATTTACAAGAGAGATTTTTTTAAATCGACGTAATCAAGGTCGATTTATGTACATAAAATTGCATTAAAAGCAATCGACCAGACACACATTGATTGTAGTTTTTCTTCTCTCTCTCATCTGCTTCATGCTAAATATTTATTTTTCATGTATGTATACATTACAACATCTACCTAATAGTTCGTTGTATTTGTTTATGCTTTGCCTCTCTCTCATTATTTGTTAACAACATACAATTTTTCTCTCTTTACAGCAAGCAAGTAAAATGTGATGCGCAACCAATTCATAGTAATTTGTAATACTTGCTCAAATCATTCGACCACATAACTATTACGCCGTAATTTTTAATCTTTTAGTTATATCATTTTATCATAGCTATGAAAATTTCAATTTTAATAATTTAAAATGTAAACAAAAAAGCAATTCTGAAAAATGGTTGAAATGTTTCATTATAGATGGCGTTAAAATCGAAATTTTATTTTCGTAAATTTCTCAAATTATTCTTAATTTTCTATATTTAAGAGTATTCTAATAGTTAATTGCCATTGTTTTCTTCATATTCATGTCAAATGTAACTAGTATAAATGGCTAAAAATTCAACATTTTATGAAAAACTTTTTTGTTTATTTTTGACAAAACAACTGTTGCATTAGCAATTTACAGAAACATTTTTAATAAAATTCTAATTTCTAACTGATTGCTAGCTTCATTTACAAAACTGTCGCTCAATCTAAAAGTTTGTAAAAATTGTAATCATTTAATACAAAAATTATAAGTTTTTGAGAAAAATTAATTTTAGAAATCCAGGGGAGACAGACAGACAGTTATAGGTCAAATACAGTACTAAAATTGCGAACTAAATTAAATTCTATTTGCTTCGCATCTTAGGTATTTATTTCAAATCAACTAAAAATCATCAAAGTTGAGAATTAAAATTTCAGCTTTACTTAAACTTGTACTAAACTTGAGTTACATGAGCAATACTTATTCTTTTCATTGAGCGCCTCGATGGCCGAGGGATTAATACGCTCGATCTAAAAAAGAGATATTGGCGATCCCAGATGATGGCACTTTTTTAGACCTTCAAAAAGTTTAGATACTTTGAGGGTCCGCTATATGACTTTGATTATTTGTTTGATATGAAAAATTATTGTAAAGCGAATGTGGTCCGCTAAAAAGCCTCTCAGCCATTTGGAACGAAATAAAGTAATTCAAATTCAAAATTTTAATGCAATCAAAAATTAAAATATTTTTACAGAGCGCGCCCTGAAGCACGCATTTATTGTAAACTTTTTTTAAAAAATAAATAACGGTTAAAAATTCTCAACTAGAAGACAAAATTTTGTTATTGTAAGTTGTTGAAATTCATTAAAAATTGAAATATTCTGCAAATCAATGAATTATTTGCTTTATTTATTATTATTTAATAATCTTTCATAAGAAACTATATTTTTGAGTGCTTTAAATTTTAAGAAATTTCAACAAAATTTTAAAATTGCTAATAAGTTAAAGTTTATTTTCAAATAAAATTTATGATTCAAATTATTTTTCTTCTGGTTGTTTAACAACTATAAATATCTAAAAAAGAAAAATCTTATGTTCTGAATTTATTGTGATCTCACCTTTTTTGCACATCAATTTTGTTAACACATAGAGAGAGGAAAGAAGACAAGATGAAAAATCGGCTGATGGAGACGAACAAACAAACAAACAAACAAGCCGGAGTTAAACGTGTGGTTTACACAAACACATGAAAAGTAATTTTTTATCACACTAAGGCTCTTCGCCTGCTAGATGAATTACCAGCCATTCCCCATCGCTGCTATGCAATGATGATCTGACATTTGTATTATATGTTTGTGTGTGGCTGAATGTAGCATAAAATAATCATAAAATAACATCAACAGCCCACATTTCAAACGAGAAGAAAAAAGTTTATTCTCGCCCTCAATAGAATTGCCGCTCACTCAAAAAAAAAATACAAACATCAACGACAGTCAAGTCGTCTGTCGGGGACGCATTTTTTGTTGTTGCAGAAATAATTTTTACTCCCTTTCAACAATTTTCTACCTTTTCATCTTCATTTTCCCTCCAAAGAAAGAAGAGAGAAAAATGTCGATATTTTGGCACAGAAGAAAGAAAACCCGGATAAGCATATGAAAATTATACAGCTGTGTGTGTTTCATTGTATTTGTGTGTAGAAAATTTTACTTTTTTTAGCGTAAAATACTACGCAGTATTATTTTGATGATGAAAGAAAAAGAAAAACATTTTTCCAGCGTGGGTTCGTCAATGACGATGATGATGATGATTGTGAGAGTGAGTGAGAAAACAGATGAAAATAGGGTGGCAAAGAGTGAGAAAGAAAACTTTTTTCTTTTATATGCCATAAACTCGGTCGTCTCGTATGGATCGATAAACAGTCGTTGTCAGGGCAACATATACAACATTACCGAACATACAAAAAAAGCCGAATCATTCGGCTGAAAAGAAGAAAATTTTCCCTCGCTGAAAAACGTTTGCTGCCGGGGAGATAGAGAATGGAGCAAGGCATGGTATGAATAAATTGTACAAAATAACAACAACAAACAACACTGTACGGAAAATATGCTATATAATAAAATTCTATCGTATATTTGGGTACGTCATATGACTTGCTTGTTACATAATCAAAGGACATTAACTGGACAAGTTGAGTAAACTTTAAGTCTTCGTGATTAGATTCAAAAAATCTCACCATAATCCAAGTAGGGAAAATATTTTTCCTACATATGTAGGTTAAATAGGCATGGCATAGCATGAAATTATTCCCCAATCTCATACTTATACATACATATTCAAAGCTCTATTCCCCAATGTCAAGCGTACACAAATAACCATGCCATATATAGCCTCCCCTCTCTCTCGTGTGTATAGACAACATATGATAGAAACATAAATTACATTGCTGTGTATAGCAAAAAAAAAAAGAATTTTAAATTGAGCGAGGATATAAAATATATTGCGCATCAGCATATTAAAAATGACACAACGAAGAAGTTCAATAAACAAAAGAAAATTTTTCCTTTCATTTCGCGCGCTTTATTAAGTATAATATGACAGTATGGCGGGAAAAATATTGTACATGACCTCAATTAAATAATGTTTATAAAGTGGCAAGTGTAATGATTGTAATAAAAAGAAAATTTCATTGAGGAAAGCAAGGCGAAGAAACTTTGAGTTTAAATCAAGTCTAGTTTTCGTTAAGATAGTTTTCATAACGTAAAGTTCAATTTTTGAATATTTAGTTCAAAATGCTGTCAGTTTAAAATAGTGAAAAAGTTTGAATTTATTCTCGTGAAATCTTTTATTATAATTTCATTTTAGTGCAGAAATGATTGAAATAAGTTCATAAATATAGTGACTAATTGTTCTTTTATTAGATTTATAATTGTTAAATATCATACATCATTTAAATATTTGGTATTCGTGCATATATAAGAAATAAAATTTTTCACTCGTTATGATAAACTTTTATGCTTAATTTAGATCTTTGCAGAATACTCTTATTATTCAAATCTAAGTAACTAAATAGATTACTAGATAAACTAGAAATATTATTTTACAGACAGCGATTAAATTATTTCTAAAACTTAGTAAGCTTTAAATTTTTAAAATAACAAAAATTTTCTTCATTTAATTAAAGCTTCTTTGCCTTGATAGAAAAAAAAAGTACGCGAGAAACGATCCCATCATTTTTCATAATAAATTTTGTTTCTTTCTCCCGTGCATTAAGTGTTTTTCTTCTTTCAGCTGTCGAGTCGAGTATTGTCACCCTTTACCTTCCTAAAATAACCATTTTATGTGGCATGCGACACATATTAAGTGCGTAATAAATTCGAAGTTAAATTTACGAGCGAAGCAAAAAAGTGGCAGTTTGAAGATTTCCCTTTCTTATACAAGGCGAACAAGAGTGAGAGTGTAATTAATAATTTACGCTGATTTTGAAATGATTTGAAAGTCAGGTGCTTGCAAATGACAAAATTTCGTCAGATTAATGAATTATAAAAGCAAAAGTGATTAAGAAAACATTGTCCAGACATTTTGACGACATAACGATGATTTTTTCTTCTCTGTCTATTTTATAAATTTATTTATGAGTCACTGAGCAATGAGCTCGTGCCTATCATGAAAAAAAAAACTTTACTTTTCACCGCAAAAGAAGCATATTTTTTTATTCTTTTGTTAGCTGTCTCTTTCGTTAAGCATTTTCGTAAGAATGAGTTTCTCAAGTGTGTGTGTTTGTTCACTTTCTTTTCTCAAACCTCTCTCTCTCTTTCTTTACATACAAAAGAGTGTTTGTATTCACCATATTACAAGGAGCTTTTTTTCTGAAGTATATAACATCCCGAAAAAAGGCTAGACAGGAAATAAAATGTGTATATTTTGGAATGAGTTGTTGCTCTCTGTTCATGAAATTTCCTTTGAGAGTTTTTGTTTGAGGCTATTCTATAGCAAAAAACGATTTTTTCATTGATTACAGAGCAGGATACATACAAATATTTGTACAGAGAAGATGAGAAATTAAATTTGTTCATGCAGCATCAAATTGCAATTTTTACCATGTAATTTTTTATATGTCACTAGCACGATAGAAAGAGAAGCAAGAATGGACAAAAGCTTATTGAATTTTACTCTTTTTACACACTTTTTTCTGTAGATACACAAAGGTCCTTTGACAAAACAAACAAGCGTTCATTTCTCATTTCTGAAACTGTGAACTTTGAATAGTTCCGGCTGTTACAATGATATAGCCGCAGAAGAGCATGAATATTTAATATCAAACATCCATTGACGTTTCACTATGCTGATGATGACAAATTAATTTTCACTATTACTGTCAGTTTTTCTTTTTATACTTTGAATAAACATTTAGGAAGAACTTTTCTTTTTATAAAGTATAGTTTTCACTACTTTTTTGTTTTATCTTGATTTAGTAAAATAAAACACTTAAAAATATTAATTGAACGAATTTTCTGTAATTTTTAACTTTGTTTACATTTTAAAAAATCACGTTGTTTACATCGCATTTTTGTATAGATAAAATTTTAAATTTATTTTGACAGTTAATTTCTTTCTTTATAACTATATATAGTTATCTCGCCTACAAATTTAATATTGTGTTGTAAATCATAGTATATATTTCATTTTCACTTGATTCATTCATTAATCTTATTAATATTCCATGTTGAACGTTCATCGTTCATCATTCAAGCAAAGAAAAGGAGGAGGACGGAAGACGAAGATTGAAATGAAGGCAATAAAGGCGCAAGCAAGTGAGGGAGGAATTAATTCAATTAGAAAATTTTTTAATGGCACTTTTAGCTCTGCTTTATAGCTTTTTCATTGTTTCTTTGCTTTTTTGCCATTTCTCACGTCAAAGAGCGAACTCTCGATGGAAATTGAAAGGATTAATGGAAAATGATAGAAAAGTTTCTACTGTTTGATATTTGACGCTCACAAAAATGCCTTCTGCTCTTTCCTTTTCACCTTTTTCAACATGATTTATCCCCTCACTGAAAATTAACTTCCGACGCTTAACGCTATAAAATCATTCTTATAGAAAATAAATAGAGAAACAACCTGTATCTCAAATCTCGTTCTTATGAGAGCAATAGCAACATAAAAAAAGAAGTCGAATGTCACAAATGGGACTTATAAAAGGTATTTAATCCAATAAATATGAAGCTAACTTCATCTTATGCTGTGCAAAAATATAATTCTTTTCCAGAATCGTAAAAATGTAAAATTGCGTAACACAATTACGATTGCTAGGTGAAATTTTATATATGTGGGAGGATTAATATTAAATCCTGAGCTTAAAAATATTTTTCCAATTGAAATTTTCTAGTTAACATCAAAGTTCACTCATATCAACAAATGGTTAATGAAATTAAAATGTATCAAGCAAGCAGTGGCTTAATGTAGAGCGGACTGGTAAATTAAATGTTACGATAATGACATTTTCCCTTTTTTTACCACTCTTGCTCGCTCGCTATATTGCGTAGTGCGGTAGTGGCTGAAATTAATTATCTGAGAAATTAGCATTCCTGTTCATTCAGTGAATGTTTATATATCCTGAATAATTATAATAATTTTCCATTCTAAAAGGATGAATGTGCAGCATCTGATTACTCGCTTTAATTGTTATGTCCTCGAGACTCTCGCTCGCTTTCTCTCGTGGAAATGTATGCGTGAGACATGGTAACATTGATTTCTGACAGGCAGGCACAGGAACGTGCCATAATTATAATTTATATTCATCCTAAGTGCTGTTAATTATTAGTAGAAAGGATAAGCACAGCACTCGGGAGCACTGTCACTGCAAATTGAGCGTAAGGAATGTAATTATGTTGCTATCAAAAGTCATCTCATAGTAATTAAATAAAATGATTTTATTAAAAACTTTTAACTCGCTTGTTTCTTTTATAACTTATTTAATTATACTGTTCACTGTAAAAGAGAGTTTTTGAATGTTAAGAAATAATAGAAAACTATTTTAAATAAGAGCAAATAAGAGAACTATAAAATTTATTAAAATTTAGTCAATTTTCTTTTGTTTACATTTTAAATTTTTTATGAAAAACATAGAATTCTATGAAAATTAAAATAAACATAGAATTCGATGAAAATTTTTAAATTTTAACGGTTAAAATAAAAAATTTTATAATTTCTTATACGCACTTAATTTAAGGCGCAACATCGTCTAGCAGAGTATATGATTCAAATATGTTAATTATATTTTTTTCAATTCATTCACTGCATGAAGTCTCTCTTTTTATTGCTATCTTTTGTATTCGTCGCATAGAAAACAATTAATGAAAAAGTGGCTGTCGCGGTGGAGACATGGAGTGTAAATGATAATTGCTAGTTTTTGAATCATTTATAAAAGAAAAGCTCTCTCAGCATTATGCTGTAATATACATGTGCGATCACATTTTGCATTGTGTCTATTCTTTTTTTCTTTAAAAGAGATAATTGATGGCTATTGAGTTTAAATTTCTTTTTGTGAATGTTTAACAGCAGGGATAAATGTTTCTCTAATGTACACACATAATTTTTTAAATTTTAAATAAGTAGGCGTTGTTTTTTGGTGTGATATTCTCTCGATAATTACTAATTCAATTTTTGTATATGAATGTTGGTTTAAATGAATAAAAAAGAGCCAATTTATGTTAATTAAGGCTTGTTTTTCTTCTTCATCATCATCATCATTTCATTCGTTTATTAACTGCATGGTCATTACAAGCGATAGTGAATGCATTAAAAGTTATTATCAACTTTTTTTATATTGCCATATAACTCATTAATTTACTTTTTTATGCTGCATCATATTGTATTCTCTACACTATCTCATGTCCACCCACATATTTGTTCTTTATTAAGTGCAATTTCTCTTACCAACATATGTGCTGTCAAATATAATGCAAGAAAACAATTTCACGGTCATTTCTCAGCATTGCGAAAAGATAAAATGTCTCTAATAAGGTTACATCGAAATTGCACTTTTCAAAAATACAATAAAAATCCATAAATCGTTCTCAATTTGTAAAAACAAACGATTGAATGTTAAATGCATGCAACACACACATAAAATTTTATTATTTAAGGCAATTACACGAGTTACAAAAAAATCTACTTTTTCTCTTTAATTTCTCGTTTTTAATCTACTAAAATGACTTTAAATAGTATAAAGCTATGTACTTAATAATATAAACCAATGTTTAATTTGGCTGAAAAATGATTTTTAAAAATTGTCTACAAAATCTTGTTTTTGTCACAAATTTTAACAAATTTTGGCTAAAATACTTATCAAATCTGCTCAAAAAATGGTTTGTAAGCGTAAATAAATGATTATCTATCATCTAAAACATTAATTGTAGCGAAATTGCAACGAATAATAAGAGAAAACAGCGACAATAATATAAACAAAATTTTGTAGAACTCAAAAGCTTTTGTAGAATTTAAAATTTGTAAATTGTAGAACTTTTAAATTTTGTAGAATTGTTTCAATATTTAACAGGTAGATCTCAACATTTAAAAATTTCAATGCGCTTAATTCAAATTGATTTAATATTATTATTACAATCTCAATGTTATGTATATTTTTTTTCGTCTCGACTATATGCATCCATCGTCTATCGTCTGATCCATTAAAGCCGGTCGCACATAAATATAAGTGTATATATGGCACACTCAAAGGTTTTTTATTTTTCAAATCCGACTGCTAATGTTAATGCTTTTCATTTTCAATTCATTTCTCAATGATTACTATATTTCATGTTTGTCTAGATGCAATTTTTTTTCTGCCTCGCCGCTGCTATTATTACAATTTATGTCTTGCAAATCTTGCCTTATGCGAATAAATGTTTACACTGCTGTACGTTTTAAATGCGACAATTCTTGTATTTTCTTCTTGGAAAAAGTCTTCTACCATAACAATTCGTTAACTTTCGTGTGTGCATTATGAGGCAATTGCATTTAATATGAAACCTTTTTTTCTTCTTGATTCTCTCGCTCTGACTACTAAAAAAATATAATAATTTTTTATAACGAGTATTCCATTACCATACATTACAATTCTTTCATTTACTTGCTTCTGCTGTTGCTGCTTGACTTGTGCGGAATGAAATAAATATTATTGTGTGCAAAACTGAGAATGCAATTTTCATTTCGATGAGATTGATGTCACACTTTTTTTCATGAGATTATTTTTAACAAGAGAAAAGAAAATGTCAAATATCAATAAAATAAATCTTTCGTTAAAAAACTTAACGATAATTTTAAAATTTAACGAAGAATCTTTTATTACAGCAATTAAATATTTTTTTATCTTAATTATCAATTAATTGAAAGAAAAATCTTTTTACAACATCATCATTATTATTATCATACGATAAAGCTAGACTGACCGGCTGTGTGGTTTTTTTTCTTTTATAATGAAATGCAGCAGCTTGCTCGCTTGTCATCATCATAAATGGTAAAAGATTGAACTTGAAATCATTGCATGTGAATAAAGGAGAGAGAAATAAATTGAAAAGAATGTGAATGTAGATTACAAGGCAAAAAGGCTGTTGCTCATCTCATCAGCAGCAGCAAGCAACACAAGTATTTTATTTTTCGTGTAAGGCGCACTTAACGAGTAAAAAGAAAGAGAATTAAGGCGCGTACATTAAATGTAGCTGTAGCTCTCCTCCCTCTTGTGCTCTCTATAACATCATCATGTATACAAGTTCAGAAATTGCAAAGAGCACTCTCATGTCGGACAGAGAAATATATAAATATAAATAAAAAACAGCCAGAACTTAAATGAAGTGAGGCATGTATTTTACATCACACGCCGAGCATCGTCGAATGAGTGAGAGAAACATTCTTTGATCCGGCAATTAATGCATTTTTTTCATTCTTGTTTTCTCTTCTTCTACTCTCTGTGTTTTTATGATTGTTCTTATGCATATATAAAATAAAACTGCAAGTCTATTTGCATAAAATAAAAAAATGTAACCTCGACAGTGCTCGAGAGCTGTAATGCTAGACGAAGAGCGAGACTTGCATTGAAGGCATTATATTGGTTTCACTGCATTGTATGTGCCATTGGAATGTGTGCAGTGTGTACAAGCCACAAGAAAATAGTAATGCAGCTCATGCCTTAAATAAGAAACGAAAGAATTCATCAACTAAAGCGAATATTGAGTGACTTTTGTGTATTATTTCAATTCTCTTTTTCTTTCTTTCTCTACTTTCGCAAATATAAATGAGCTATGCAATGTCGTCTTGTTTCTAATGTCATCAACAAGAAAAAGAAAAAATGTTGAACCTTTCTGCACGAGGTGCATGTGTATACCATGAACTAATCTTCGTTTTTTTGTTTGTGTGACATAGTTTAGTCGACTTCATTTGCAATGAAACAATTTTTCATGAAATTTCTTTAAATATTAAGAAATATATTCTTCATTACTAATTCTTTTGACTTTATTTTGATATTATTACCGCTTTAAACTATTTAAATTGTTCATTTTTTGCAATTTCTTTCTTTTGTTTACATTCTAAAAAGTCTTTTGTTTTGATCCTAATGTTTACTCTCATTATTTTTGTGTACATTTTTGATTTTTGCTAAAATCTCTATTTTTAAAGATAAAACTACACAAACAAAGATTGATCCTTAATCTTTATGACTAAAGAAATTCAGATACACTTATATTTCTGTCAAAAGAAGCTGATTTAGTCAAAATTGAAATCAACAAAATTCAAAAGAGTTTTCAGACCTTGGTTTTGACAAAATTGTCAAAATAAAAGCTCAAAACTCTTTAAAATTAAAACTAATTACAATAAGAATAAAAAACAATTTTATATTCGCATTAGTTTGCTTCTCTCATATAAGCATAAAGTGAATAACTTTCAAATTACATTTTAGCACAATTAATCTTCGTTTCTCTTTACAGAATGAAAGAAAAGAAAAGAAAAAGAAAAGAGTGTGTGCGGTAAAGTGACTCTATGAAATATCGAAGCATCTCTGGTTGATCTCTCAAGGCTTAGCAAAGTTATCAATGCAATCATCTTTTTTTCTTTCTTTTCACTCTTCTCTTCAATCATCATCGCTTAATGCAAGCAAGCAAGCTGCTGTTGTTACTGCCAACAATAAATGCTAAAGAGTGAAGAATTTACTCACTTACTTTTGTGCGATTTATGCTTGGGCTTGTACTTATGGAATTGTTGTGTGAGCGAGAGAGAAAAAATTGAACTTCATTACAAATAATAAATGGTGATGACTTTTCTGTTGCCTTTTCTTTATTTACTCAAGCATTTTTTTCTCTTCATCGTCAACTATGAATTGTGCGCTTATACGTGTGTCTTGTTTGCCTTCTCCTCCCTTTTCTCTCCTCTCTTTACATGAATTATATTGTAATACTTGCACTACAACTTATCATTCAATTAATTCTCCTTGAATTCCATAACAACAGCAATCGCACTCAACAACAAGCGTTAAATGAAGAAAAATATTTCACTCACTCATAAACATAGCTGATAATCAATGAGGCAATGAGCATAACATACATGCAATTGTATGATGCGACACAAATAATAAATTGGTGCAATTCTAGCGACACTCACTGAGACAATATAATGAATTAAACTAAATTAAAGTCTCGTCTCAAGGCGAGAATCAATTTCTCTCTCTCTCACTCACTGTGTTTCTTTTTGTAGCTATTTTGCATAAAATAATATGAAAAGTCAGGAAGGTCTGAATTTTCCGTTATTTTTGTTAACATTTAAATTTAAATTAACGCGTTTTATCGCAAATATTTTAATTTTTTATTGAGAAAAACACGCTAAAATTACAAATTTCTGTTTAAAAAGTTTCTTGCTTAAATTGCTGAATTAAACAAGTTTATTCTTCCAATTTTAGTCATTATTAAGTAAATTTATTTGAATTTAAGAATTTAATTCAGTCCTATCGTTTTCTCAAAATTAAAATTTTCATAACAAACTTTTAAAGGAAACAAAAATGCGTACCAATTCAAAATAAGCAAAACATCATTCAGTTTAGACTTCCTGGATAAAGAGCATTATTTTTATTATAAAAATGAAAGATGAAGTGGAAATTCTTATTATTCTATAAAATTAACAGCGTGGTTTTCAAATCAAGTTAAAAATAAAAGAAATTATAATTTAAAATCCACCTTCAAGCTAAACTTTTTATTTTTGTGTTTACAATCATTGTCAGGTAAATAACAGTGAAATCCTCCTTCGTCTTTTTCTCAGTATACTGAGAATAATTAATATTCATATACAGAGTCATTTTTTAGGTAGGCAGGCAAGAAAGCTTTCTATCCTTCACTCTTTCTTTTGTGAACTTTTAACAAAAAGGAATATGCAATTTTTGCCATGAGCTAATCATCTTGAAATGAAATATAAAAGAACCAAAAAAAAACGTGTGCTTATCTCAAGGCAATATAAGAAGAAATGAAAAGAGTTTACTTAAGTATCTGTTGCTGATTTCTTCAATTCGATATGCAAAATTTTCAGTGTGTAAAAATTCACGGTCAATTAATAGTAATAACAAGAAAAAAAATTAGTCATTATCCAATGGCGAGAAGGGACAAAAAGGCTCATCTAAATAAAATATGCAAATTGAATATAATAAAAATTAATTAGAATCATAATGAAATGTCACAAAGCACAAAGTAAAAAGTCTTAATTGCTTTTGACATTTTGTTTTTGCTTTTCCTTTACAAACAGCATCTTCATGTTGTTTTGATTGAAATCATTGAGTGGAAAAAGAAACAAAATTAGGGAGAGAAGGCGAATATTTATGAAAATTCAAATCTCGTCAATGTCCAATCATGACACACAAACAGCAGAATAGAGAAAAAAATGAGCAACAAAGAGAAGGGAGAGTAAATAATTGGCATTTATAAACTGTGTGAGTGAGTTTAGGTCAAGAATGTTGTAATGTTATGTTATTTTTAGCATGATAATGTACATTAATTTGTGTTCTGTCTGCTGATATGCCATTCATGCCCCGTGTGCCGCTTGCCTTTGTTATTTGTTCTCTGCCTTTCTGTTTTTTCCCATTAAAATTTTTGCACATTGAAAATGAAATTGAAAATAGACATAGAGAGAGAAAAACACGATCATCATCGTTCAATGTTCAAAGAGAAGAGACCATGTGATTGCATACGAGGCCAAATAATCATCATTATCATCAACAATTTAATCACATTTGAACATTTTTCATTGTGTTGCTGTTAAGTGATTTTTTTCGCGAGATTACAATTATTTTTTGTTAGAGATGCATATTTGAAGGATAAATATGCCGCGACTCACAACCTAAATGACTCTTAATAATCTAAACAATGCAGAATGATTGATTGATGCTGACAAATAATTCTGTTTTTAAAGAAAAAGAATTTAAGATCTTAATGGCGCCAATTTAAAATTGCAATTAATGAAATAATAGATTTCTTATTAGTTCTATCTTATTAATCACAGTTAGCAAGTTTTTAATGTAGAAATTTTACATGATGAAAATTCTATTATTTCTTATAGTTAATGATCTATGAGTACTTTTAAAGGTCAAAACTGCTGCAGATTTATTTTTTCGCTCTGTTTATTTCATGCGAAAAACAAACAAAAATCAAAGCTGAACCTTGTGTATCTAAAAATAAAGCTTCTTTTCATGCAGTTTTTTTTGGACAGTTGCTCAACTGCTTTGGCATGGAAATGAAAGTTGTTTCTCTCTCTCTCTCTATGTTATTTATCCGAAAAAAATAAATACACATTCCATCAAATTAGCAAAAGCTGTTGCTGCTGCACGCCTGGTTTTGAAGTTATTTGTTTATTTTGATTTTTTTCTCTTCTCTCATACGAGAGAAACCGTGAAATAAAATAAATTTTTTTAAAAGCCTTCAGCACAACCGAAAAAAATTATAGCGGTGAATATCAAGAGATTGATGGATTAGCCACAAAAAAACCTTAATAATGCTGCGCAAATATTTCTTCTGACCGCCTTATAAAATTTTTTTTCTCTCTAGGTGATCAACAGACAAATAAACTTGATTTGCAATTCTTTTTGAGAGTTTCTGGTGAAATCCTTCATATTTATTGTTTATGATGAATGAAATTGTACAACTAGAAATGATGACTATTAATAAAAGAATTCAGAGTGGTTCAAGTAGACGTTAAAATTTAAATTTTAGTACTTAAGTTTAGTACAAAATCTAATTTTAGTACTGTAAACAAACAAAATCAATGAAGCTCTAAAACTGTAAAAATCGCTAAAATATATTGTTGAATTGAAGTCAAATAAGTTAAAAATGATATTAAGAAGTGTCTTAATAGTTATTAATGAGAATCAATAGAAAAAACTAAATTTATTTGATGAATTTGTATGAAACTTCAAATACATTACGAAAACAAACTTTCTTGAGCAACTCTGGAATCTTAAACAAAGTATATATGGCTTAATCTATGATTTGAAGGATTTACGCAACAAACTATCATTAATATTATACATTTATCGTAATTATTATCAAAAGAAAAAATAAGAAATATCAACAAGCATTTCGATGAGTATAAGAAAGTGCTTATACCGAAATAAAATCAAAAAGAGAGAAAGAAAAAGATTAAATTCGCAACTGACCTACTTCGAGCTGAAAATGGCAAGTCAATTTTTTATGCGTTTCTTCTTATGCTCACTGTGCATGTTTTGTATGTTGTCAGATTTTTTTTGTGTGCGAATCAGCTCTCGGTCGTTGGCATAAGCACAGTGAAAGAGAGAAACAGCCGAAAACAAAATTTGTTTTTGGATCGTGTAGTCAATTTTTTGCTGCTAGAGTAATTTTTCCTCTGTATGTCCATTAATATCTGTGTCAAATATGCTAAATGATCGTATGAAGTCGACAGTTTGTGCAGTGAGGCCAATAAACCTTCTTCTTATGCTTTTTTTTGCTCGTTCTATATACATTTTGATGAATCATTTTACCGCCCGCAAGTTTCCCATCACGAAATGTCCAATTATAATTAAAAATAACATTTCCTATTACTTGAGATTGAACTAGAGAGAAAATTGAAGAAGATGAAAATTTTATCGAGGGAGTAATGAAGAAATTTATTTTAATTTGTATCAAGGGTGGCTTTGTAAAGCTTTTAATTCACAACTCCCAAGAGTAATCTCATGAGATAAATATTCATTGCAATGTGAGAAAAAAGATCTATTTTAAGTCCATTAAAGTACTCAAAGACATAAATGATTAATGAATTTCTTCCTTTGTAGAAAGATTTGCAATTATTTAAAAATCATATGAGAAATTTTGTCATAGCAACAACAACTCATTCTTACTCTCATAAAGAAGTATCAAATTGATTTCGTTTCTGAGAAAAAATGAAAGTCTTAAGTAAGGATCTTATGAATCAAAATGAAAATCGGAATGAAACATGAGATTGTAAAAAGATGTTGTTTTTTAACAGCATTTACTCATGAAAACAGATAAAGAAGAATTTCTTGGTAAAATTTTATAAAGCTTCTTATATTATACCCTTTCATTCATCAACTTTATCTTTTTATTTCTTCTCTTTTTGTTAAAACAAAATTATATTGTGAAAGCTTTGCTTTTTAGCATATTATAAATGAATTTTAATTTTCATTATTTTAATTTAAATTATTCATATTAATTTGATTTTGAATCATTATAAATTTTCTTTTTTTGCTACTTCATGCATACAATAATAACATAAAAAAAGTATCAAAAAGCATTCATTAATTTGATACTTCTTGTGTATATATTACAAATACTTCCATACATTGAAATTCAAATTATGGTTTCATTTAATAAGTATTACAACATCAAAGAGTTTTCTGTAAAGATTATGCAGCAGCTCTGTGTTTCTGTGTTTAATAACATTGAAATTTAAACGACAACATAGCAAGAGTGAAGTTCAAAAAGTTCATTCAGCTTCAACATCCATCACACATGTGCAAAAGAAAGAAATTTTTGCTCTCATTCTATGTCATATATGAATAGAATTGACAACTTGCTGCTTCTACGCTACACAAATGATATTTTATAGTAGAAAAAAGAAACACTTTGATGTTACTCCATGCTGTGTTTGCATAAACACTCGAAAAAAAAATGCCGACACGACGACTTGCACGATATCAAAATTCAAACAGGTTGAAAGGAGTAAAAAGAAACTTCTCACTGTCAATTCGAAATTGGATCACATTTACACAAGTAACAGCGAATAAAATTTTTTTATTTGAACATTTTTGTGTGCCGGCATAAAATACGATAAGCGAACGATAAATGAACGAAAATGGAATGTTTCGTCGAATACAATTTCAATCATAATTATAAAATTTTTGTATCATCGATTATCACTGATTATGTACAATTACGAAAGGTTGGGAAAGAAATTTGCTGAGAGATAAAAACAAAATTAATAAAACGGAAATTGTTGTTGAATGTTTGTGTGGTATGTATTCTGTTGTATTGTTATATTGCGTATCCTGTGATTTCTTTTTTATTTATTTTTATTCGCTTGCAACTTGTTGAAATTATGAAATTATTTTATTATGGAATTGTTTTCAATTATTGATTTTTATTTGACACTTCTTTTATTACAAAATGAATTCATCAAACATTTGTTTTGTTTACATTTTTATAAATAAATTGATTGAAGATAAGAAATTCATAATAGTTTTATAAAAACAACCACACGAGAGCCGAAAATATCTTCTTATTATAACTCAGAAATATTTCTTTAACTAAACTTGTTTTCAGTTCGACTTTTAGAACAAGACTAAATTAACAGGGGCTTACAGCTTTATAAATAATTCAAATATAAAATGACCGGTAAAAAATTCCAATTTTCCTCCTTTTGCAAATTCCTTTAACATTGCAAATCCAAACTCGTGTTTATATTCACTGACATTGCGTATATCCGCATTAATCATAGAAATTAAATTAAAATGTCAAGGAGGAAGCGCAAAAGTGAAATGTCGAAAAAGTCAAGAGCCAATTGAAGTCAGTGTGCTTAGCAATCAATGCAAACGACAAAAAAAGAGTGATTTGTTTTTGTTACGTGCGGTCATTCATTAATAATATCAATGGAAATTTATTACGCGATAAAAAATGAGAAAAGTTCTGAAATCGTCACGTTTTTGCTGTTGTTATGAATTTTTAGCGCCTGATATTTTTTCTTAACATCAGCAAACAAAAATAGAATTTTTTACGATCAACTTGCAACTCTCTCCTTGACTCAGTTGTAGTTTTCATAATTTTCTACTTCATTTTAACTCGATGAGGTAATGCGATTTTCTGAGAATTTTTATTCACCAATAAAAAAGTTTTTATATATGCATATCGTCATATTGGAAATGCAAAGTTTTAGCTTTGAAAAAAAAAACTCATTCACACGTAAAAAAACCATAATGAGTCATTCTGCACTTTTTTATTTATAAACATGGTTTATATAAAATTAAAAATTATTGCGCATTTAGAGTTTTTATTGTTTACATTTCAAGTCAAATTGAAAAAGAAGAAATTATTTGAAAAATGTCGCTAAAAATAATACCATGAATTTATAAACAAACACTTGAAGAATTGCATTCCATAGAAATCGTATGTGAATATAGCTACTGCCGTTAAAAATGACAATAAACAACAAATCAGTCACAGTAAGTGAGAAATACACAGTCTACCGCTTTGGGTATTTCTAAACAAATGAAAATGACTGATGAAGTCGTAAAATAACGTAATGACTGCATTTAGCTAAAAATAAAAAGACTTGGAATGAAATTTTTCCGCGCGCGCGATATTATACCGTTGTGTGGAGCTAGTGATGTGATTTTCATTCAAACATAAGGTCGCAGAGACCATGTGGCTGGGGAATTTGCTCACTCAAAGAAGATTCAAGATAATCATTCATAAATTCTTTTCTTTACGATCAATGGAGATAATCTTGCACATATAAGCTGCCTCTTTGATCTTTTTGACTTAATCTACGTCGTATCTACGTATACAAACAGCTGAGTAGTTGAGCTCTTCTCCTCTCAATTTCATTCATTTGAAATTCAATAAGTAGAACAGTTGTTAAATGTGTTACATTTTTTTACGATAATTTAATTACTTGTAGTCGAAACAATAATGTATGAATGAGAGTTTCAACAAAGTGTTACTTTTACAGTCACTTGTGCACATCCCACACTCAAATAATTACATGTTATTCAGAAATAATTGAAAAAATTCACAATTATCAAATGTAACGTGTATTTTTTATTTAAAAAGTTGCTTCATTTAATTTTTAACAGGGAGTAAACAACTTTAATGAAAGATGCAAAGAATGACGAAAAGGAGCGAAAATTTAGAATTCTAATTTCTCTTTTATTTGATAAGAAATATGTCTTATTTTATTAAACATTCTTTAATAAACAATACTAAAGCGTTTCTATTACAATAGTAGCTTAGAATTTGACGTAAAGAAATTTTTCCATCGAAAATTATTGTTTGTAAACAATGACAAGAAGTGATTAAAAGTTATTCAGATTTTCTCTGTAAATTTAGCCTCTTGTCTCTTAAAATATATTTAAAACAATTCTTTAGTGTTATATTAAAGTACTCAAGGTAGTATAAGTCCTGGAAAATTAGTATAAATTCGATATGTGAAAATTTCTTTACAAAAATTGACAAAAATAGCAAAAGAAATACGAAATTTTATTTAAGTTATTTTCCCCTTAGAATTAATTCATTCATTGACTAAATCGTAATAGTAACAACAGCAGTAGGTAATTGTTATTATTAAAATAAAGAGACGAGAGAATTCTACAGTATATATGGAATGACGTCAAATTCTATTTTACAGTTTATTTCATTCATTTGATCACGCTGTTTTTTTTTTTGCACAAATCTCTCGCTCGCGAGAATGTGGAACATACGAAAATCGCTCAAGTTCCCTCGCTCATTCACAAAAAAAAAATGCTGTTGTACAAAAGGCGGAATTGAAAAATAACAAAATTTGTGGACATGAATGGAAGTGAGCTGAAAATGATAGAGCGAGAGAAAAAAAAGTCTAAACCATGAATGTGAGAATGAGCGCAATTATATTTATATGTACACGTATTACCACGAGAGAGAGAAGCAAAAAAATGTTTATTTTTAATGACATATCCGGTAGAACTTCCATCTGATTCTAAAAATAATATCTGCAAATCATGGCGTAGTAGTAAAAAAAATGTAATTCACATCAGTAGCGAAACCGGAATCAGATGATCATAAAAATTATATCGGAAGTGCAAGCAAACATATATGATGTAAAATGACAGATGATCCGCAAAAGGAAGCGGTAAATTAATATGAAATTAACTTTCTGCGGCATCTCGTCACTATAATCATTTGCTACAATCGTTGATAAGATAAATATTGTATGAAAGTGCAACAGCTTATTATTTCAAATCATGCAAGTCCCATTCAATAATTATTTTGTGTGCGGGGGTTTACCTTGATGTGTGTCGGCGAGTAGTAAACTACAACAACAAAGTTCATTCATAAAAAAAAGTAAAACACACACAGACATTTGCAGAAGAAATATAAAAGTTTTCATCGTGGGCAGACACAAAAGTTTTTTTCCTCTCTCTGTTCACATAGAATGAAGATCATGATGATGGTTGTGCACGCAGCATAATAGCTCAAAGGCTTAAAGATGCTTTTTTTGCAAATAGTCATAAGCAACTCACGAATTATCGCTTAACAATGTACACGAGTTTCAAGCAGCATGGTGCTCTTTGTGTAGGCTAAGAAATCACAAGCAACATCGCAAATTGTTTTTTAATTTAATTAGCATAAGTTGAAAGTGGAGGGAGGACGGATAAACTGGTAAAGTCTCGATATGCTCTCTTTCTGCAACTATGGCAATTGCACAAGTCACTTAGCAGCACTTCGCTGCTATAACAATTTTTTTTTTCATTGCCGCTGGGCAATCTCATATTGTAGCCGATAATTACAGTTCATGTCTTACTCTTGAACATCAGCAAACGGCAGTTTTCATTTAGTCACTGTTTATTAAAAGTTTATCGCGTTGGAAGTCTCTTAAGAAGTCTCATATAGTTGACACAAATTATTTATTTTTAGAGTTTACAGTTCTCTCTCTTATCGCCACCACATTATCGGCATATAGTGACTACAATGTTACAGTGACCTAATTGCTCTCAATGAACACACTACTCACTGAGAACTAATCATTAGCAGACGCTAATCGATGCCAAACAATTTTTTTTCTGTTAAAAAAATCCACGCCCCAGAAACAATGACTTTTACATGAAAATTAGTTTTTAGACTACAGCAATCTAGGTATGCTTGTTAGAGAACAAAATCAGAGTTGTTAATCTACTAGTCAGTAGTCAGTTATCAAAAGTTACTAAATAAATTCTAATTTTATAACTTTGAATGATCAATTGAAGCTAGCATTTGCTATCAACAAATACTAATTAAATAAAAGTTTATTTTGATGCTCAACATAGTGTTTTAGTGCTCAGCACAGTGTTTAATGCTCACCACTAAGTGTTTGAGTGCTTTAGTGCTTAGCACAAAATAATTGAAAATTTTAATGCTCAGCATTGTGTTTACAAATGATTTGGCAAAAGAGAGTTTAATTTTACAACACTGAACGAAATAATAGAATATTTTGATTCAAGCATAACTTTTCCCAAACATTCTATTGTTTTTGTTGTTTTTTTATTTTCGGGAGTGAACAAAGTTTATTACCATTTACAGTCATTAACAACGTTTATCAACATTTAATTAATGAATGAAAAATGTGTGTGAGAGAGTCCAGTCTATACCTACATTAATTAATGACGCATGAAGAGAGCTAGACAAACGAGTGGTGATATCAGCCCACACTAACTAGCTTCACTGACTCATAGTTAAACTCCATAAAGTACACGCTCGCCTCTACTTGTCTTAATTGACATGATTTCCATCATTATTAGGCATCTGCTAGTCGTCACATGGCGTGCGCGCTCTCTCAACTGACTGTCATGGGCCGATTGTAGAAATGCGTTACACACCACGTCAACACGTTTAATGTATCAATTAATTGTGATATGTTGCTTGCTTGCTTGCTTGCTTTAAGGCGAATCGTTTCGCAGATTGAGAGAAATTAAGTTGTACAGAAGTTTATATTTCGCAAGCAAGCATGAATCAAGTGAGGAGGTCATTACTATTTACAGATCGTGCCATATTGCCAATAGACATTATTTTTTATGTTAATTGATTTTCTATGCGTTGTCAGACAGAAAAAAGTTTAAAAAAAGTTAAAGAGCATTAATTAATTAAATAATTAAAATTCTTGTCATAACACATTGACGATTGCACATTCACGTCGAATATTTAATGCATCCGAGAGCTGTGAGCAATTTTTCATCAAATTTTTTTTTAATCGTCGTCATAATATAACTCAACGACGCGACTCGAGACTATAAACGAAAAAATAACATTACATCACATGTGAATGAATCATATGTTTGTTGCCTTGTACAGTAAATTTTTTTATATATATACATTTTGTGAATTCTTCTCTCTATGTGTTGTGTTGTCTGTGCGGCATTGTATACAAGCTCCATGTAAAAATATAAAAAAAAGACGAGAGAGATCTATTTTCGATAAATTCCGATCTCTTTGTGTTTTTTATGAATGAAAAAAAGACGAGAGAGAAATTTTTTAATTGATTTAGTCGACTCATGAGGACAATAATTTTATTTAATTGGATTAATTTGACTCTTTCTTTCTTTCACACACAAATATTTTCAGTTTTTCTTTTTCGATAATCATAAATAATTGAATTAATGGAATTTTACTATACATTGTTGTATTTATTCAAACTTGTTTCAACTTGTTGCAATGATTGAATTCAAAACCAAAAATGTAATTTTTGAGGATTATTTTATGTCATATTGTGAGTGGGAAAAATTTTCAAGGCAAAAACACTTTGATGAATCGCAATTTTATAGAAAGCTGCTAAAAGACTTCTGGTTTTCGTTAGATGAATTCTACTAAAGCGTAAAATTGTTTGCATTTATGAATTTTTGATTGATTATTTTTTAAAAGGTTAAAATTTGCTATTTAAAATTTGACTTGTTGATGAAATCTTTTCAAAATTTTCCAAATGTTTTGTTTACATTTTTTAAAAACAAAAATTTTATGGAAATTCATCAAAAACTTGTAATATCTATCATAAAAGAACAAGAATCAACAAGGGAAAGGTACAATAAGTGTAAATTTAGCAGATAAAAATAAAATACAATGAAAATTTTGCTAAATTTTCGTCTTTTTGTAGGAAAAATTCAATTTTCTTAGAAATCGCAAAAATCGTCCAATTATCTTAAAGACCTGCGAATAATCTTAAAGATTGCTGAATAATTGGTGTTTAATCAAATTGTCTTTGTCTTGTTAAAATAAAGAAGTATTAAAAAAAGATCAAACAAGAAATAATAGAACATTTTAATACAAGATTTAGCCGTTAAAATTTAAATCTAGGAGGATGTCTTTTTGACGATAATTCCCCTGAAAATGCCCCTTAAACTGCTTTTTTGAGTACAAAGTTTTAGGAAATCAATGAATTTTCTTACTATTAGTGCTTTATGGTATAGTTTATGATTCGATATTTCCTCACAATTAGATAAGAAATGAAAACAATTAGAAATTCATTCCAAAATTAAGTTTTAAAAAATAAATTTTGTAACGGTTTCAAAAATTTAAGTTTGAAATATTCTATTTATTAATTCTTGAGATCAAAAATTTAACAAAAAAAAATTGTTTTGTAAACAAAGAACTTTCGTTAAGTTGTAAAATATTGGAATTCAATAATAACCGTCATTTTATATTTGAATTTCTCTGTACTAAATTCCGTTCTTATATTGTTTAATTAAGTTTAAACTTTTACCGTGAATAAATCTAAATTAAAAATTTTATTTATTTCTGACAAAAATACTTGCGTATTAATTATAAAAGTTAAAAAAAATCATGACACAGATTATTCTATTATTTCTTGCAATCTAAAGCTTTTTTAAACCCATTGAAAAAAGGATAAAAAAGATGATGATGAAATTTAAAGGATTACGAGACTGAAAAAAGTCCTCATTGACTCATTACTATGGCAATAATTCATTAAAAAATAAATTTTTCCTACAATGTAACAGGTTTTTAAAGAGACCGAGCGAAAGAGAGAGAGAATGACAAAGTTTTTTGGGTTTATTCATTGTTGTTGTTGTCTACCCGGTGTCTTACACGTTACATGATTGATTTTTCCCTCTCTTTACTTTGGCTTCACTTCACTTCACATGACAATTGACGAGTCTTATGTCTGTATGTCTCACTCATTATAGGCATTATTCACTGCCCGAAAAAAAAAACAACAATGAAAAAAAAGCGTGTAATAGAGAGGCGAAAGTAGGTCACATTTTTTGTATTTAATTTTTTTGACAGACTCAAGGTGGGATTCTATTTAAATTTTTATTTTTTTTTTGGTCTCTTAGTTCGATGAATGATTGAATGAATGATGACAAGGCGTTAGACAATTGAAATGTTTAAAATAATTATCATTTGCTTGCTTTGAAGTTAATTTTTGTGTGAAACGATCTTGTACTGATTTTTTCTTTTTGGCTCTTCTATTTTTGATTCTTTTCTATGTCATAAGAGTCACTTCTTATGCTTGAGTATGTCTACTATAACTGAATTAATAAATAATAAATTAAATTAAATTCAATAAAGGTTGTTTAGAGTTTGATGACAAGGCATTGTCGCTTACACTTAAAAACGGTGTATTTATTGCTGCTCATTCACAGCCAACACAAAAAAGTTCAAAGCACTCGACCAACCAAATATAGATACGAATAATAATAATAAAAAATATTTATGAAATAACAAACTATTTTTAACGCCCGCCTGCTTGCTATTGTTGCTGCTGCTGCTGCAATTTCTTTCTTTCTCTTCTTTCTACTCACTAAACATGTCCTTGTTTCTAATACAAATTGCTTCTTCATTCACTTTGCTCTTTTACCTTCGTTCTCCCTAATTAAAGTGTCATAATCTCATGTGCTTACTTAAAAGTCTTTTTTTTTTGCGAATTTTGACCATGAGCACAAATAATAGTAAATTATTCATAATTTTCGAGTATATTGTGCGTTGGTTGCAGTTGCCAATTCTTTGAATAATGAGCAATGAAGGATTCACATAAAAAACTTAATTTTTTTCGCAATGAATGAAGGAAATGATGATCGACACAGAGGAAAAGTGAATTTCCGCGACATTAAAAACACAGACATTATAGATGAGGTCACATTGTATGAAATTGCGGTCTTGCCATCGACACATGCTCATGTCAATTTCTCAATACACACATATGTATGTAATAATTTCTTTTTTCTAGAGCATTCATGTGGGCGAAAGTGACAGAAAAAAAAGAGAAATTTATAATCATTCACCGAAAAATATTAATTTTTTTTATTGAATTTGCAGGTGTCATTGACTTAGTTTAAATTTGAAAATAACTAGAATGTTTTAACAACAAAATTAGGTCAAACAAGGAAAATTAACTTTTGATAGCGGAAACAGAGTAGTCATTGAAATTATCAAAATTTTGTTTTAGACAAGGCTTGAGAACTCTTTTGATATTTCGCATCAAGATACCTTTGCTTTTCGGAAAACAAATTCTTTTTTTTTTGCAAGGGACTTTTACTGAAAGAGTTACAGTTTAGAAACAATAACAGGAAGCCATGCAGTCCTTTTAGATTTTTATTCCTTGAGCTTGTCGCATTCTTTTAAGCTTTTAAGATTAGTTTTAGGACTTACAGTAAGAGAGAAAATCGCGATATCAAAAAATATCAAAGAATTCTCAGGCCTTGATTTGAAACTAATAAAACTTCTTCTTGTTACTTCAAAACAAAATTTTTTCTGTTAATTCGTTAAATTTTTTGACAGAGTTGTTACAGCTTGAAGCCAATTGGTTTTCTTTACTTACTTTTTGACTCATTAATTTACTTAAACAAATAAAATTTTCAAAAAATGAATTTCATTAAAAATTGAAAAAACAAATTTCAATCACAAACTGGATTTAAGTAATGGAAAATTTAGATGAGCAAAAATATCGTGTGAGTAGCAAGCAAGAAAAAGAAGAAAGAATTCAGATCAACAACATGCAATAGCTTTCTCAAAAATAGCAAAGAAAAAAATGTGCGAAAAAAGAGTATTCAATTTCAGTGTACAATATTAGAAATGTATGGCAAGCAGACAGTCCACTCTCATGAGATACATACCGAGCTATGCATTTAAAAAATGAAATTTATGACAGACAGCTTTTTTTTTATATTTTTCTCTCATAAATGCCGCATGAGCTAAATATTCATTAAGTCTATTTGTTTTTCTAGTTAATGCTGCGCGCTGTTACATTGTTGCAAAAATAAAAATAAAAGGTTCGAGGTAGAAATGTCATAAGCACAAGTGTATGTGTACACAAGTCGTTCGATAATTTGCAACTAAGTAAGCATATGTAAGTCAGAAAATGAATGAATGAAATAAATTAAGGAGTTGTCACTTGATGAGAGTGCGGTGTACTTGAAATGCATAAAATGCATGAAGAACATCATAGTCAATCATCGCTTTTTATTATTATTGTTGCAATTTATAAGGTAAAAATGTAAAGTAAATGATGAATTAAAAATAACGACTTTTTGTTAGACGATTTTGAATTTTTTAAAATGTAAACAAAAACAAAAATTCATTAAGAAAATTTAGTGTTCATTCAATTTTCTTGATTCAAAAGCAATTTAGTTCTTGTTTGTGTTTAAATAAGTTTATATAACATAACTAGATAAATTTTAATTTAAGTATAATAGTTTAAATTTTATTTTCTCAATGAATTTTAAGAATAATGAAAAATGACAATGAAAAGAAAATTCAATAAATCGAGTGGCATATACTACTAAATATATATAAAATCTATTCATAAGAGCCACTAAAAGGTGAATGGGCTCAAAA
Source organism: Polypedilum pembai (assembly GCA_014622435.1). Taxonomy (NCBI): domain Eukaryota; kingdom Metazoa; phylum Arthropoda; class Insecta; order Diptera; family Chironomidae; genus Polypedilum; species Polypedilum pembai. The sequence continues at coordinate 145,670 of JACWBX010004258.1, forward strand.
ACTCTTCTAGCAAGCAAAAAAAAAAGCTTATGAAATAATCTTTCAAGTCATTCAGTTTTCACATTGGCAATTCACCAACCAAACCATTGACATTAAGTCTCAACGATTTTTCTACGTGACTTTTCAACGCATTGCAATTTTTTTCTCTTCTTTCAATTCACACACAATATTCTCATATATATATTTTTTTAAAACGATAAAAGAAGAAAAAAATGCAATTTCCGATGAATATTATGTTTGTGCAATCAACATTGGTAATCTCAGAGAGTAAAAAGTTATTCTATTTGTACACACCAGAATAATAATAATAAAAAATTGTGATATGATGTGGTGATGGCCTTCGAAAAAAAAATACAAGCTGAAGCCTACGAATTGTGACTTTGTGTGCATGAGCTTGCATGTAAGTGAAAAGAGTCAAGGGAGAGAGAGAGAGCAAGAGAGTCATTAAGTGTGACACTTGTCCTTCATGCCACATTTTGCAAATTATCAATATTGAGTGAGAAACCACAAAATAGCCCTCGTTTGGTTTTTGTTGCAATTTTTTTTATTATCAACAACTGAAAATGTTGCACTAAATCAACATGACAATAACAACAAAACGACTAAAATGATCAGCTTTGACATACAACAAAAATGTCGTAAAATTATGACACAAAGTGTTAGAAATTTTAATAGCTTCGAGTGAGTGAGGGAAAAAAAGAGCATAAATTTATAATTTACGATTGCCATCATAAAAAATCAATTTCTAAAGACAGTAAATTTATTTATATGAGTTTGAATAAATGCCTTCACATTTATATAGGCATTTTTTATTATATTTTTTTTTCTTTAAACCCAGAGAACTTTGACTCAAAAATTTAACGGGTATTTTTGTTTAAATTTGAATTTGAACGCGTTTTATTACAAAAATTTGAAATTTAAAATCAAAAATTGAGAAAAACACGCTAAAATTTCAATTTTCTTGTTTTTAAAGAAAATTGCTGAATAAAATTAGATTTTTTTGTTCTTTTCAATCATTATTGAGTGAATACTTTTGAACTAAATAAGTAAAATTAAGAAGATTTATGTTTTTAAGTAACTTTCATAGCAAACTTTTTAACGTATTTTTAACGGAAACAAAAAATTCAAAATAAGGAAAATAACAATTAGTCCAGACCACCTGGCTTTAAGCTTGATATGCTTAAAATTGACTTTGTGAGGTGCGAGCAAGATGGATATTTTATGAATAAACCTCAATATATGTAATTTAATTACTCATACGCAGCTGATGATAAATTTACATAGTAAAATAGGCTAATAATGAAATTTTTGCTCGCTCTCTCTCTCTAATTCAATGAACATTCGCTTTGTAAAAAAATTAATAAGCATACAATGTTGCACGTTCGTAAATACCATCATCAATGTTTTATATGTACTTGGAATGTGCACAAGCATGAGATAAAAAATGTGAAGTTATTTTAATTTCAAGCACATAGTAGGCTGAGAAAATCTTTCTCGCATGTTTAGCAGTAGCGAATCAATAGCATTTTTTAATTTATGATTCGTTCAAGCCCGCTTAATTACTTAATCAATGAGAAATCTCAACAACACTATCTCGTTTAGATCATGCTGACTAAATCATTTCCCTGAGTTAAAAATTAACCATAGAGTGCAAATTGAGTGCAAGGATAAGCCTGCTCAACATACAAATTGATTATTCAAACTCGAATTTATTATTGTTACTGTGCAACATTGTCAGCAATAGCCTCTCTTAATTACACACTCAACAGTTCGCATTTTTATAATCTCGTCAATATTTTTATTACACTTTATTGCCTCTGCTTGAGTTGACTGATTAAACAATATTTTTTTCTTCCTATATTTAAGAAATAATAGAAATTTTAACTCTCAAAAGTTTTTAATGTAAAGTTTCGAAAAATTTTCTTTTATTCGAAATTTCGACCGTTGAAAAATATTTTTGAATTTTCTTCGAAAAATTTTTGATTTTCGAAAATCATTTTTAAAATGAAATCGAAAAGTTTTAAAGCTAAAGTGATCTGAAATAAAGCCTATTTTAGTTCAATAACAACATTCTTTACTTCGAGGAATATTTATAATTTACTTAAATGATGATATTTAAGTTTCATATTAACGAACTTTTTAAAATTCAAATAATTTCGAAATTTCATAGTAAACTTTTTCGAAATTTTCTAACGGTCGAACGAAACTACCAAGGATTTTTTTAGTTTTATTAATTATTGAGTCTAACTAGATGCGATGTCGGTCGAGAAAAAAGCCGCAAAAAAATAAAAATTGATGAATGTTGTTTTTTTATTACTCACCTTGCTGAGTTTCTCGCCTTCATGATGCGGCAAAAGTATTCTTAAACTTTGGAAACCAGCATTAATGCTCTGCATACGGCGACGTTCATTGCTATTGGCGATTTGACGACGCATTTTCTTTTCATCATGATCAATCGCAACGGTTTGCTGTTGTTGCTGTTGTTGAATTTGCTGTGGCTGAGACATTGTTTGAATAATTATCTGTTGTTGACCTCCGCCTTCCTCACGTTTTAATCTGCAAATAATAATAAAGAGAGAAGAAATATTTTAAATATTTTTTAATTTCCTTTAATTCATAAAATATTAAAAAAGTCCTTGAATAAAAGAGAGAAATAAACATGAGCAACATGTACATAAATAAAAATAAACATCAGCTGAGCTCTCATCGATATTTTATTTCAGTATACCTTTTTATTTAATATTAAATGCAGTGTATGTAAAGAATTTTCTTTTTATTCCGCATAATCAATAATTTTTTTGTTGCTTGCTTGCTTGCTCCATTCTCAACAGCGTGTACGCGAGCAGCAACAGTAACAAAACAAAAAAAAAGTAAAGCAAAATCGTGAAGAAGTAAACGGTAAATAAATTCCTTAAATTAAAAGCCAAGTCAATGGTTTCGAGTACAAGTTTTTTTTTTTCGGGTGACTTCTTATTCTAAAATTCTCTCTTATTTCTCTCTCTTGCTCATATGTTTCATAAAATTGCATGGAAAAGAAATTAACAAATAGCAGCAACAGCAACAGCCTTCAACAGAAAGTTTTTCTCATGAGTAAATTTCTTATTGTTCGGGAGATTGTGAGCATAACAATATGAACATTCATGAGAAAAATTGAGATTGCAAAAGGAGAAAAGGAACAGGCGTTCATGAAAATTTCTTTCTTTTACTCTCGAGAGCGAGAATAACAACAAAAAAAACTTTTTTTCCCTTTTTGTTGCTCACAATTTTATTTTATTTTTTGGTGAGATTTTCATTTATCGTATGACACAATTTCTCTCTCTCACTCTCTGATATTTTCATTCTCGCTCACTAAAAAATCACATAATAATATGTCATCACCTATTGCATAATTATTTATTTATTATGTTTATTTTTTTCTAAACTCGACTCATGATGAGTCAGACACAAAAAAAAATCATTTTAATAAGTGCGTGAGTAAATAGTTTTTGTTCCAATGATGATGATGATAATCATTTGTGAAAGATTGTGGTTATAAAAAAATTAACTCACAGCATGTCTTAATTCCTTCACACTTCATTTAATTGATTCTTTTACAACTCTTTGATTGTTCTTTTCATTCATTAATAAAAAATAAATAAATCTTAGAAGGCGAGATAGATTTCTTATTCAGTTAATTTTTAAAAAATTTCAATTGCTAATTTTTGCTATTTCACAGGGGATAAACAACTTTAACGAAAGATGCAAAAAAATGACGAAAAGAAGTAAAAGACGAAATGATGCAAAAAAAATTTTCTAAAATTTTGAATTTCTCTTTTATTAAGGGTTCAGTATTCTGCAGATAAAAAGAAGAATTATGTGCATGTTTTTTCTTCTTATTCATTTTTATATGGAAAAATCAAGAAGGAGAAGAAAAAGAAAATTATTCTTCTTCTTTTTATCTGCATAATGCCGAATCCTACTTTTATTTGATAAGGAAAAACATCTGATTTAACTAAAAATTTCATATATAAACAATGCTTTAGCGTTTCTAGCACTGTAGAAGTCTAAAATATTACATAAAAATTTTTACATTGAAAATTTTGTTTGTAAACAGTGAAAAAAATAGCAAACTTGCTTATCTACTGGTCCGTAATCAGTAGCCAAAAGCTACAAAGTAGATTTTACTTTTACAACTCGAAAAGGCGAAAGGAGAAGAAGGAAGAGAAAGCGAAAGGAAATTTTTTTCATTACAGCTGTTTCCCCCTGTTTTGCTATTTCCCCTAAAAATTTTACAAATTTTTTTTTGAATTTCATATGACCGTTATATTGAAGTATTTCATATCATTATATTATGACAGAAAAAATCAATTAAATACCAATGAATTTGTATTGAAAGCTTGTATTTAGGGTTAAAACCTAAAGAATTGATGAAAATAGAAATTTTCATATTTTTTCAAATAGTTTCTTATATTTTTAATCAATTTCAAAAAAGCCACATAAGCGATCTATTCAACATCCCAGGAGCTAATTGAAAAGTATGTTTTGAGCTTGTTCTTTAGAATTCTATAAATTTATTAGCAATCTTTGTCTAGGTAACTAACACTTTTATTTTTGCGACTTGTTTTACAGTTGAAAATGATAAAAATAGAAAAGTCAAAGTTCTTAAAAATATTTTGTAAACAAAAAAAATTTAAGAGTACTCAAACCTTGAATATTTTTTATTCTTTTCTTGTTATTCTTAAAATTGAACTCCTTACAAATAAGATTGTTATTATTGTGTATTCCCTTTTAGCCACGCTTCTAAAAATAACTTGAGAAGCCTTTTTTAATGCTTCACTAATTGCTTCTTACTCTTTGAGCGAATATTGAACTTTGATTCATATCTTCAATGTATAGAAATCTTCAAAAAAAATTGCACTTTCCAAAATTTCTTTCTCTCTCGAGTAGTTTTTATTATTAAAATTTTATAAACAGCTGTGTAGAAAGAAGAAATTTTTTTTAATAATATTAAACGGTGTTTTTCTCATATATACACTCAACAAATATCTTCTCTCTCTCTCTTCTCGACTTCTTTTATTTTATGAATCAAAAATTCCATAACAGAAGAAAAGAAACACACAAGAGAGCACAAGAGAGTTTCTTTTGCTTCTCTTTTATTTTTATGAATCAAAATGCTTGTATGTTATTATTATATTCCTTTCTTGTACGTTTCACTAAGCAGCAGACGAGCGCAAAAAAAAAAAACTTACAAATGAATATATGCGAGCGAGACAACTAACTACGACCGTATGAATTTCTTTACTATTTTCATACATGTCTGAAGCAGTCGAAAAGAAAAATTGAAAACACACGGCAAACATGCAATCACCGGAGCTTTTTTTATTTCTCTAACATTCCTCTTTTACTCTCAGTTATGAACTACTCTCCAAGCTTTGATTTTATTTTTGTCAATTTTACTGCCCTGCTGATATAAACTAGTTGTCGGCATTGATTAATGGAAAAAAAGTACTTGAGAGAAATCGAAAAAAAAGCCATGTATGAGAAAGCAAAAATAGACTGCATTGTTTATCTGATAACTGCAGTTGTACAGGGGGAAAAAAGTTTAAGTTTTTTTCATAGGGAAAAATAACTCGGTCGAATTGTAGAATTTTTCATAAATTAACAAATTATTTTTTATATCCAGGTTAATGAATATTCCACAGTGTAACAGATGTTATTATTTAACTAAAACAGGCTTTATTTCAAACCATCAAGGTTTAAAATTTTAACTATTTTTGTTTTGCTTCAAAAGTAATTTTCGAAAATTCTAAAAATTTTCGAAAAGAAGAATGCAAAAATTATTGAAATAAAAATTTTAACGGTCAAAATTTCTAAAGTATACAGTCAAGCTTCAGTCCGCCGTCTATATATAAATTTTCTTAGACGGCAGATTTTAGGGCAAACTTTACATAGAAAATTTTCGCAAAAGTCCGCCATTGGCTGATTTTGGCTTGACTGTATAATTTTTAAAAAGTAAACAAAGAAAAGAAATTGAGTGCAAAATATTAAATTTACAAGTTTAAAGTACTTTAATTCACTTTTTAGTTACTAAAAAGAAGAATAAAAGATTCAAAGAAGTAAAATTATAATCAAATAAAAATAGGGTATGGAACTTGCATGCTTACTTGACTAATATGCGCATACTTGCATGCAAGTTGATTAACTGAAAAATGACTCTAATTCGTTCAGATTTTATTTAATTTGGTCGAGAATTTCGGCAAATTAACTTTCACAGTAAGTTAACTAACATTAACTTTCATATAAATTTGTCAAAAATTTTAATAAATTAGAAGCATTTTAAGTAAGTCAACTTGCATGCAAATTCCAAACCCTAAATAAAAAAGTTTAATTATCAATATTTTGACAAATTTTCTTAAACTCTTTTCCCCCTAAACAAAAATGTTTTTTTTTTCTTTTATCTGCTCATCACAAATTGCAATGAATCTCTAATGCATTTAAAACAGCAGTCGAGCAGACGAATAAGCAAGAGCGAGAAGGAAAGCAAAAAAAAAAATGTTGGCTGCTGCAGCTTGCTATAGAATGCAAATGAATGCATGGTGCAATGGCAATTGAAGGTAAAATAAAGGCATTAGAGAAATTTATAGAGATGATAATGATGAGATGAGACTGGAGGAGCAACATCACGATTTTGCCAATGCCTTCTAGCCTTTAAGTTTTGCTGTTGAATGAGGAAATTCTTAGACACATTTTTTTTTGCTGCTACTGCACATTTTAGTCACTGGAGACAGACACAATGGCTTCTTGGCTTACATAATAATGTGTCGTTGTCGTCGTCGTCGCTATCATGTGCTCTTCCAAAAATAAATTTTTTTTTTCTCTCTTCACATATTCTTTTTCTTTTTTATTGAAGCTGAAACAGCTGATCCACGTCATCATTAAATAAATATAACACAGGCAAAAAATGGAACATTTTTTTATTACTTAGAAGAATTATTTAGGATAAGATTGATAATTTTTAAAGAATTTCAAATATTTATTAATGACAAATCAATCATTACTTGGAGCTTACGCACAAAGCTATAAAAACACACCTTTATGCGAAAAAAATGACTCATCAGCAATTGTGCTCGAAATAAAACATAAAGTTGTATGTGTAAGTGACAGTAGTCTGTCTAAGATTAAAATTATGAAATTCAAGTCAAATCTCATCATCATCTGTTCAATGTTCATCAAAAAAAATGAAATGAATTCGTTGAAATTTAAACCGCGCACCCACTCAAATTAAAGAGTCTCATTTCATAGCACACAAGCAATCATATGATTACTACACATTTTCTCTATCTCTAAACCGCCAAAAAAAAATCATTTTCATTTTCTGCACGCGTGTTGTATATAAAAAAATTCTTCTTTTAGTTGATCTGCCTCCACTAGAGATGGTTACTAACAAGGGAAAAGAACTTTATCAAAAAATCTATCAAATTAACAAAAAGAAGTTTTGTTAGTTTCATACAAAATTTTTGAATTTCAATGGTTACACTGTTTTCGTTTTATCAAGAGTTTTAACCTCTTGGTTACTAAGAGAATATGACCCGAAGTCACTCATAGAATGACTTTTTTATTTATTCTGCAAAACTACATACCAGTCTCTCTCTCATTAAATTTAACATATACATAGAGAGCGAGAATCTAGCCAAAAAAAAAAAAAAAGATTTAATGCGTAGTAGATTCTCTCTTTTTTACTAATGCAATCATACTTTTATTATTATAACTACACACAAGAAGAAAAAGATGTGAAATAATAAACAAAAAAAAAATTGTATGTATAGACTGAATTTTTTTTAGAAAATCTAATTCTCAATGTCAATTCAATTTGCGTTCTTTTTGCAAAAATTTTTTAGCTTCAGGGTTCAACTTTTATATACTCTAAAATATTTCATAATTTTGTAGAAATTGTAAATTTGTAAATTTGTTGTAAATTTTGTAAACTAAAGTTCAAAAATAAATTTTCAAAAATGTAAACAAAGATTTTTGTCCGTTAAATTCAAATAAAATTTAGCTTAGTAACCAAAAATACGTTAAACGTTCTGTTTATATGCCTTTAGCATGTCGCAGCTCTGAATGCTCTGAATTTAGCAACAAGAAAAATTTAATCATATGGCGATTCTACAGTTTGGACATCATGGCGATTGTTCCCAGGGTTATTTTCTTCAATATTGACGGCGTGGGATTTCTCTTTTGCCTTTTTATTCTTCGAAAGCACTTTCTATCTATCCATCTATCATGCAGTTTTAAAATACAGTTTTGTTTTTGTTGCTAAAAGACAGAAATAACCGGCACGTACAACTTTAAGTCCGATTATCAATTTAACAGACTCTATTATATATGTTATGTAGAGAAAAAAGTCAGTTCGCTATCTTTTTGATATGATAGAAGGTCATTCCCATGAAAATTGAAGCTTCGCCTTGATTATGCGATCGCTACCGTTCTCTTATCATGCTTGCTCAAGTCAAAGCTCTCTCTCTCTTTTCTCTCTATACTGCTGGTTACCTCGAGGGCAAAAGAAGCATGAAAAAAAATTCCATAAACGGGTAGAAAGAGAAAGAAAGAGAATGATTTGAAACTTTAAAAGATTTTACCGATGTCTTGAAATGTGCAATAAAAAAATGAAATATATTTGTGGGAGGAATTTGTAAATATTGTCAAATTATGTAGGTTGTTTTCGCTTCAATTTTTATCAAGATTTTTTTATGCATTATGTAAGAAAGAATTCCAAAGGATTTGAAACTTGAGCAAATTTTTTGTTTACAAACAAATGAAGAAAAACAAATCAAAAAATTTACTTATTTTTTGCATATAAACTGCTTATATTTGATTTATCCTTGAAATTTAATGTATATTAATGCTTAATCAAAGCTTTAAGTATCATTTTCAAGCCTAAATTCTCGCGAAATAAGAGTTCAAAAATTTTAGCTTAATCTTGTGTAACAAAATGTTTGCGAAACAAATGAAAAATGTTGCGTAACAAGAGATGCGAAATTTCGTTTCAGTTTACAACCCCCTGAATGTTTTTCATTCGAATGTTTATTTTTAGAATGTAAACAAAACAAAAAGTTGATAAAGTCAACAAATGAAATTTAAAAATGCTATCATCAGCTGTGAGTGACTAATTAGATTGAAATGAGAAAAACAAAGGTATAAAAAAGCTAATTTGCAATTATTATTAGGTAAAAATATTCCATTATTTCAATTTCTTTTAGCTTCTGTTTCAAATTGAATTCTCACAATAATCTTCGAACATAATTTCTCAATCTGTCACGGAGCATATTTTTCAATGAACATAAGCTGGAGTTAAACAAGGCAAGCAGGCCTTTTAAAGACCTAAACAAGATTTAGAAATAATAAAAAAATCTCTTTAGACATTTTCAACAATCTATCGTCGCGTTTGTTGTTGTCTCATTGTGATTGATTGATGGCAGCAATGCTATATACATGGTGCGCTCTTCATCATTTTCCCCCTCTTTTTTATCTCTCTAGCTAAAACTGCACGACTTGTATTCGAGATCTCGACAATTTATTTGTTTTCACTTCACTCTCGTATTTCTTTTCTCGCTCGAGATATTTTGATTAGACACTTCTTCTCAACAACAGCAGCAGCATTATTGGTGTGAAATGGTAGAAATTCCTTAACAATTTACTCTTGACTAGAAGAATTTGTGTCAAAGAACTTCAATTGAAAAAATTGCGTCAGACTATCGTGCCAAAAAAAAGAGTTTTATATGCGTTTGAAAAAAGAATATAGCAGACTTCATGCTCTAAATAGCAGAGCACCTAGCCAGAGCTCTTTCTCGCTCTTATTATGGGCTCTCAAAAAAAAAAAGAAAAGAAAAGAAAAATTTCACTTCATTATGTCGCATTCGTTTCTTTTTTATCCATCATAAGAAAAATTTTTCTTGCTTGCTTTATATTGTGGCCTTCGCACATCACTCAATACAGTGCCATGCAATGAAGCTCTTACACTTTTTTTTTATGGGCAAATGCAGAATTTATGGTCCGGTAAATTAAAAAATATTATTACACTTTAGCTCAGAAGCATGCTGCAAGTATTCGCCTATTCTTATGAATCTCGTTCATTATTATTTGCTTCTTTTAGCACAAATACTCGCATGCATATTTATTGACCTTATGCATCACATTATGCCTCGCTGAGCATCAACAACACATGAAATTTTTATTCCAAAGGAAGAATTATGTTTAATGAAAATTATGAGAGACTTTAATGACTTTTTTAAAAGCTAAGAGAATTCTTTTCTCTTTTTATGAACTGACTTTAAAAATACATGCAATTTCAGCAACTATCAAAATTTTTAGGAAAAGAAGTTTTTGAAATTTTGAATTGATTATAACGGTTAGATTAGAATTTAAATTTTAGGGAAAAAAATTTAACGAAAGATGACAAAAAAGTAACGAAAGATAACGAAAATTAGAGAAAGAAAATTTTTTTAGATTTTCTTAATAGTTTTAACATTTTGGCTCTTAAAAAGTGTTTAAAACAATTCTTCAGTAACATTGAAGTAATCTTAATATTATAAGAGCTGAAAAAGATGTTTAAATTTAATTTTTTGTAAATTTATTTTACAAAATTGACGAAAATAACGGAAAATAAAAAAGAAATTTAAAAAACTTTCGTCAAAGTTGTTTTCCTCTAGGGCACTTGTTTTGAAAAGTAAACAAAGAAAAAGAATTTTATGTAAATTGCGACAAATTAAATAAATTAAAGTGCTTTAATAAGCTATTTTTAAATAACAATATTAACATTAAACCATTAGAAGACAAAACAACTAGTTAGCAAGAAGTTAAAAATGATTTCACAATATTTTCTTTAAAGTATGAAGAAAAGTAAGCATTTCAATATTTCTTTAAAATTAAAGCTTGTTGCTGCTTCTGATATAAAAAAAGAAGAAGCTAAAACTCATCATTATCGTCAAATAGTTCTCATTCTCATAAAATGATGATATAAAAAATGCATTTCTTCAATTTATGTACACACTTCTCATTCACTTTTTTTTATTATCACTACAAACAAGCAACGAAGTGAAAGAAGCCAAGAAGGAATCGTTATCGAAATGAATTTTTATATTTTCATTCTAAAGTAGCATCATCATAAAAAAAAGAAAAAGAGAAGTACATCTCATGGCTTTGCTGTGTTTTTTTATGAACTCGAACTCTTCTTCATGCATGTTGTACTTTCCGGAAATTTTTTTTCATTTTCATCATCATCATCATCGCGTCTGATTATGATATGAAAATATATATATAAAGTCATGTAAGTGGCTCAACTTCTAATTTCTTTAGGAAATAAAAACCAGCCGCACATTTGAAATTGTAGAAATGAAATTTTATTAGGAAAAATCATCTGATTATTAAATTGATCCCAAGTGAGTTTCATATCACGTTTTCTTATTTTTATCCCCTCGAAAAAAAAAAAAAAAATGTATAAATTTTTACGACTATGCGTATTGCATTGTATTTGTGCCTTTTTATTATCTTTCTTTAATCAGTGAAGTAAATTTTTCTCAGCTACCTTTTTTTCTCTCTCTCTTTCAATATTTATTGTCATCGTCGTTGTCATAAGTCGTTAGAAGCACGTGTAGAAAATTTATATGCAATTTTTTTTCTTTTTTTCTTGCTAAGATATTCATTTCTACTTGTTATGCAATTATATTGTGTTATTTTTTTGTGATCTCTTTTTATTTGCGTCGTTAAAAATTTACACATATGAGAGATCGTTGTTATTCAAATTAAGTGAGAGTGAATGATTCATTCATTTTGTTTCTTTAATTAGTGTTTGAAAAGCTTTTAAGATTAAAATGTTTTGTTATTTTTAAAAAAAATATCCAGATTTAACTTGATTTTTAATGAAGTTGAGTTTTTTCAGCTGTTTTTGTTTTTAAAATTTTTTTCTTCTTTGTAAAAGTCTTGATGCTATCAATCGATATTTTTGTCTGTTATTTTTGAAAAATTTTATTGTTTCTTTAATTCGAACAGAGTTGTTAATCTACTGGTACGCAGCCATTAGCCAAATGGATTGTCCACTGTAGCTACTGGCTATTTTTTGAAAAGTAGTTTTTGACCAAATGGCTACTGTAGCCAAAATCTACTGTAGAAAGTAGCCAAAAGCTACAAAAGAGATTCTTCTTTTACAACTCTGAATTCGAATATTTTCGAAATTTCGAAAATTTATTTTCGAAAATCATTTAAGTGAACAAAATTTAATTTATTAAAATTAAAAAGCGAAATTCTATGAAGTTAAGCTTGTTTCATAAGTTAAACAACATCTTTTACACCAAGAAAGACTCGAAATCTCGTCAAACTTTTCGAAATTCTTAAACAGTTCAAATAAAACTGTCAAGGTAAAAGTATAACTATCATTCTTATCATCCTAAATTATTACTTCTAAAACAATGTAATAATAATTCAAGGTGAAAATAAATAAATAGTAACACATTGTAACTTCTTCAAAATTCCACTCAACTGGCGTTTAAATTACATACAAGTTTGTTTTTATAACAAAATGCTCTAATTAAAAGTCACTGGAGAGATAAGAAGAAAAGTAAACATGTTAGGCAGAGAGTAATTGCGACCTAGTGCCTCCAAAAAAGTATCATTGTATGTTTTTCACTCTAATATGAGTGTATACACAAAGTCGCAATTACGAAAAAAAAAAGTGTATTAAATTACACAATTGTCAAAAAAGAAACAGAGATTGATAACATAAATAATGTAAGAATGTGAAGATAAACGTGCAGAACAGCATGCACACGAAGCTCAAAATGTTGAAATCAATAGAAGCTTGTTATCGTTTAAGCGCCAGCGGTATTAAAAACTTTTTTTATTTTAAGTAAGTTGAAAGTCACTTGATACAATTCTCAACTGACTGTGTTAGTGTGACAGACAAAAAAACATTTATATAGAGAGAAAAAAGAATTTCATAATAAAAGGTATCAGCTGATTTTTATTATTTAACGTTGCTAAAGACACAAATATACACACAAACAATAGTAAATGCAATCAATGAAAGCATAAATTGATGACGTTAAATTCTGCATATGATTACTACGTTATTCTTTATAATTTCATATGATTAAATGCAAAAAGAATTTTTTTTTACCTACAGCGTTGCAAGTTATTTTCCACTTTATTATGGACCGCGAATTATCAGGCGCTCACGAATCGACTACAAATGAAAGTTATTTGCCTTTCACGTAATAGAACGAAAACACAAAAAAAATTATTCATTTTCATGACGTTGCTTTCTTTTTAAGAAATATATAAATACAACAAGGTGAAAGTACTTGTTGTAATTTAATTTTTCTTTTACAAAGTTTGGAAGAACAAAGTTGAAAAGTTGCCAAATTTTCTTTTCCTTTTATTTTCACTTCGAATTCAAAACACTTCTACTACATTGTATACAGACAGTTTGCTTAATGTTCGTTCGATTTGTACTAATTTCAATTCATTTCAACGAGTATTTGTGATGAAATTTGTGAAATTTTGTTTCACGAATTAAATTTTTGTTTACTTTGATTTAAAAATTGTGGTGAAAAACATTTGTGGTGAATAAAATTGTGGTGAAAAAAGTTTTTATGGTGAAAAGAAAATTTGGTAAAATTCATAACTCAACTCTGCTTAGAACTAAAAGTTAATTTACTATCATAAAAATGTAATCGGTAAAAGTACACATGCTCTTGTTCGGGCGGGAAGCAGTAGCATGATGGGAAAATTCTCGAGTTTATTTACATTACTAAGCAACAACCAATGATACAAATTTGAGTGTAGTTGTAAAAAAAAAATTATATTGAAACGTAGAAAAGAATTGAAGTATTATATCAAAACAAATGTTGCGTAATTGACATTCGTGTAGTGGCGCCAAACAGTGAAAAAGCAGTTTTTTTTGTGTGTAATTTTCACTGCTGTTCTATTTTTTTCCTGTGCAAGTTTTTATCAGTCATTTTTTTATTTGATTGAAGCACAATGAATTCATATATTATAAAAAAAAAAACAGAAAAAAGTGGCGATTCTCGCTCTCTTTGCAGTAAAATGTATATTTAAAGTCATGACTCGGGGACGAATTTTTTTTTTGCTCGCTTTTCTTCTTTTTATGGCGAATGGCGCTATACAATGTACACAAAATCATTATCATAAATGTTCTTTTCTCACACAAAGCAAAAGTGTATTGAAAATGAGGGGCTGGCTGACTTGTGTGATGTCGATTTGCGGATTTATGGATTCTCACACACAAACGACATTTTCAGCGTGATTTATTGCAAAAAAAAAAATATAAAGAATTTTCTAGGCGTCAAGAAGGCGAAGTTGCTTCATACATAGTTTTAAAAAGAAAACATATTTTAAGTTTTCTTGAATCTTCTTAGAAGACTTTTTCAAAAATATAACGTACTTTTTAATTTTAAATTTTTAGCGCATTTTCGTGAAATAAAGCGCTTTTTTGTTTTTGTTTACATTTTGAAATTTCAATTTTCAATTAATTTAGTGTTTAAATAACAATAAATAGTAGTCTACTAGTCCAAATAAAAGTGTACTAAGCTTTAAAGTTTAGTATTAGCTTGTCAATTGTAAGAATAAAAACAATTTCATGCATTTTTAAGCTTTAACTTGTCAATTGTTAAACTAAAGAGAATTTTTATGCATTTTTAAAACAATACAAAGTAAAAAAGTAGATCATTGTGTCTACAATGTTTTGCAATAATTTAAACTTGCCATTGAATTGATAATTTAAATTGCAGTCATTTTAAATTTAAAAAAATATGATTATTCATCATCGAGATAGTGCATAACACAATTACAGCATGCCCATCTATGCAATCATCATTTATTACTTAATCATAGTCTATCTCACTTGCCGGGGAAGAAAAGAAGAAAATAAATAGGAAATTGCATTTTTTTTCGCACCGACTGATTGCAGATGTTAATGTTACATTTCTATAATCTACGTGTGTGTCTGCCGCTTCGACTGAATGATTCGTAAATTAATGGCGCATTAATATTCATGCAGGCAAAAATTGAAACACAATTTTCGTGTTGTTTCTCTTTGTCAGCTGCTTTTTTGTCAGTGACTCATTGCGATGATGAACGAACAAACATGCCGGTATAATTTTCAGTAATATCATATGATCGACAATTGAAAAATATTTTTATACACCGTCGTGGCAACATACTTGCTAATATTTTTCATTCTCGCACCAATAAATGTCATGATTATGATGACGATGAAGCTTCAACTTTTTTTTGTTATTTAAAATAATAACATAATAAAATTAGCATAAACATTTAGGGTCTCATGCACGCATTTGTGGGTGAAAATTCTCGCTCTTATCGTACTCTCTGTATCGTTTCATTTCATGTCCGCATTTATACATATATTTCGAGGAAAGGCATTTAACACCAATTTGTTATGTGAACATTTTTGCATAATTTTTTCATTTCACTTGGTGGTCTCATATCACACACAAACACAAACCATAATATAAAATTAAAGTCTGCTGGCATCGCATGTTGGTGATAAAAAAATTCATAGAAGAGAGAAATGTTGGATGATGTGTTGAATACG
>JACWBX010004260.1:0-11717 GCA_014622435.1 Polypedilum pembai
GCTGACTTAGCAAGGAAACAGCTAGATATCAGCAAGCTCAGCGCTGATTTTAAGCATGCTTATTACCTTCTGTTTGCTTGCTCAATGGTTATTCGGGATTAATATTCTATCATCAAAGCAAATAAGTAAAGTGACTCAATCAATTAATCAATTCATTTCTACACACACACACTTTTTAGTCAGCATCTGAATAAATTTTATGGAAATAAAAAACACATCATATATCTTTCACAACCTCATAAAAATGACCCAAATAAAATAAATTTAATTCATCCGCAATAACTTCATGCACGCCATGCATAAAGCTGAATAATAATTCAACGCCATCTTCACTTACTTTTGTGGTCTCTGTTGTGGTGATTATATTCGCTAAATCTGGTTGATCTCTTTCAATTTCTTGCTTGATATCCTGCGTTATGTTAACTGGTTCTGTATCGACATAAGATTTCTCTTCAACGATTGACCATTTGCCGGTTTTTGTATCATAAACTTTTGTTGTGTAGGTTGTTGTAGTGATATTAGTGGAATTTTCAATCATTTCTGGAATGTCCAAGAGTTTTGTTGCATCGTCACTTGTAACAACTCTTTCATCAACAATTCTCCACTGTTTACTAAATTCATCAAACATTTTGCGTTTATAAATTGTATGCCATTTTCCTTCCGAGTCTTGACTACGATAGCGAACATATGAAGGTCGTTTTTGACGATCTAAACTGTTTGCATCAATGTTAATCCAAGTTTTAGTTTTATTGTCAAAAACTTGAATTGTTTCATTTGTTTTTGTTGTCATGGATTTTTCATTACGACTAGATTCTTTCTTATTACTCATGCTCTTTTCGAGCACTTCTTTTGTCGATTTTGTGCTCATTTTAACATCAGATGATGATGCTGAAGATTGCATCATTTTGTTAGATGAAGCTGATGTGATATTTTTTGAATCAATTTCATTTGAACTTTTATTGTCATTCATGGTCATCATCGTTGTAGAATTATTTTTATTATTATTGTCAACTGCTTGTGTTGATGACGAAATAATACGAGAAGAAGATGATGTTGAACCCGGCACAATTATATCGGTTTCATTCACCGATGATTGTTCAACAACCACCCACGTTTTTGTCTTGTCATCATATACTTTCGATGTAAATGTAGTCGTGGTGTCTGCTACACTCTTACCATCCGCACTCTTAATAGTCTTCGATGATGCGACATTTTTGGAAGAGCCTGCTCGCGACTCTACATTATTATTATTGTTCACACTTGAAGACGCCATTGAAGAAGAAGAGAATTCTTCATACGTCGATGATGACGTTACATGCGAGCCTTGAGTGTCTTTTACATCTCCACTCGCTGCTGCAACAGTTGAATTTTTTTCAACGTTATTACTTTTTCCACTCTCAACGATTACATCATTTCTATTTTGATCGTTGCCGCTGCTGCTGAATGTTGAATGTGTAGTGGTAGAAAATTCATTTTTATTGGAACTCTTGTGGGCATATGAATCTTTTGATTCAATTTCAACAGAAACGAGATTCTTAAGAGATGAATCTTCAACGGCATTTGATGAAATGTTCTGTAAATCAACTGATTCGATAGTTATTGTGCCATTATTGGAACGTTTTGCATCAATATCGCCAATCATTCGTTCGCCACGTAAGAAATCATCCGATTGCGATTGCAGCTGCTGTGTTTTGCTCGAGCTTTTTGAGCTACTCGATGACGAATAGAATTTTTGCTCTTGCGAGGACATTTTTGATGATGCTGATGATTTTGTGACATGACTTGAACTGCTTGATTTTTGAACTAATCGTTCTTGCATCATTGGCAATTGCTGAGTTACAGATGTGATTGTCTCAATAGTTTGAACATTTCCACCACTGCCAGCACCACCACTTGTTGTTGTTGATGAGCTTCTAGCTTCACTGCTTGACAACTTTTTGCTACTACTTTTATTTGTCTTGTTAATAACCATATTTGCACTTGCTTGGTCGTTAATTTAAATCAAATTCATTCACTTTGTAATTTTTATTTATGTAAAAGGCAATTTATGTGTTGATTGATATACGATCTTAAATGATATTCACATACACTCGATCGATTTCAACAGATTGATTTTTTTTTATATGCTTCTCGATCACTCGTCTAACCAACCAAATCACCATAAATGGCTCGACTTAACTTCTCTGCGGCACTGACTCACTAAATAATATTTTTTTTATATATGTGTATAAACTTTTTTTTTTGCCTTTTCTTGCCTCTATTCGTTTTCTTTTTATTCTTTTCAATAATTTTTTTTCTCTCTTTTCTCTCTTAGCACTTAGCACAATTCTTTTAATTTTTTTCTTTTTAGATGATGATCACTCCACGAAAGCCACAGCGAGACTGAGCTCAAAAGATTGTTGAAACAACTTTTATTATTTCGCTAATGTTGGAGGCTTTTTTTTACGTTTCGTTCGCTCACTCGCTTACATTAATACTGTGTAGAGAGTGGGAGCTCACAGGCGACGAATATTGTGAGAGAAAAATAAGAAATTTTGCACACCTACATACATTTTGATGTCGCGTCCATATACTCTTGATTGTGTGTAATAATATGAGGTAAGCTGTAGTGTCCAATTATTTCTAAAATGAATAAATAATTCTAATTTAACGAATTTTTGAAATTCAAATTCAAAATTTTAAAAAGTCGTTAATTTTTTCAATCCATAGCATCTGTATTTTATTCACTAAAAAAGTGTGTGATTTAAGCTCACTATGGCATGCTTTGAATGTTATTTAACTTTTAAAAATCACTGAACTCCTATTTCTAGTCATTTTTATTGTGACAAGCTCAACGGTTTTTGCCTTCAAACAGGTTTTCTTTACTAAAAAGAAGACACAGAATTTTCTCTCCTATTTTTTATTAATCCGCACTAAAGAAAGCTAAAAATTTGAATTTATTAAAAATGTATGTATAATAAAAAAGAGAGAGAAGTCATTTTACCATATTTGATTATTCACAATCTCCTGTGTGGATGTTGAGAAAGAGAATAAAAACAACAATAAACGCAATTTTACTGCATAAATAATAATTGAAACTGTCGAAGGAGCGACGTTGCCTAAATTTCATTATTTCTTATCATCATCTCACCTGTAATTGAGCTTCAAACTGATAAAGAATGCCAAATGCAAATAGATAACTTTTTACTCTTGTTTTTTTCGGGTGAAAAAATAAAATTGAATGGCAATTAATACACTCGCTTTCTTATACTCATTAATTGAGGCGTAACCAATAACTTATATCGGCGTTAAGTCGACGATTTCACGCTTGACTTCCAATGTGCCAAATATTTCAATTTTTCCATGTCCGAAAATTGATTTTTTCCCACATAAATTTTTGACTTGTAGAAAAATCGATAACCGAATGCCGGTATTGATAACTAACAAGCGAGCAATGAACGAAAATAAAACTTAATGCGAAGAATTTTTTTGGAAAATTTTTTGTTTATTCTGAAATTGACGACATTGAAGTACGCAGAAAAAAAGTTCAAAATCATTTAAATATGAATAAATAAGTATTAATGAATGAAGAGTAATTTTCTACTTTGTTGAGCTTTCGTTTGTGTAGATTTATAGAAGGAATCTTGGTAGTTTCACACGACCGTTACAGTCTACAACTACAATATTCGAAATCATTAAAACTTGAAAAAGTTTGTTAACAAAAAGCTTAAATATCATCATTTAGACAATTATTAATGTTTCTCAATACAAAAGAGGTTATAATAAAGCTAATACAGGCTTTACTTCTCATCATTTCAGCTCAAAACTTGAATTATTTTATTTTTATTTTAAAAATTATTTTCGAAAACTTGTTTCGAAAGTTTCGAAAACGTGATTCGAAAATTTCGAGAATAGAAAAATTTTTCGAAAAGACGTGTGAAAATTTAAATTTAAAAATTTAACGGTCAAAATTTCAAATGAAACTACCAAGACAAGAATAATACTAAAATAGTAAAGAACCTTTTATGATGATGTCATTTTTGTTATTTTTATATTTTTCAATGCATTGTTTTTATTCAGTGTTGAACTGGTATTGTTAATATAAAAAATTTAACTTTTATCATTGTTTACTTATTACTGCATTGGGCTGCAATCTTCTTCAATTAAATTTTTTTTTATAAAATGTTTGTCACGTTTCTTATCGTACATTTTAAGTTTCTTCACTTTTATTATCTATTCTATTCGCCATTTACTCATATCTATGTCTTACATCATAAAATGTGTTAAAGTTTTACGAATGATTTCATTTATTCGGTCAAGTTAAAAAATAGTGTGATCATCACTTATCACAATTTTTCTTATTTTCTTCTAGACTTAAATGGCATTTATATAACAGTATTGAAATTATATTTAAATTTCAATTCGAGCATTCACTCTTTATAAATTGAATTGGAAAAAAGCTGAACAAATAACAAAGATTAACCATAAAAATCAATTTTAGTTATTGAAAATTTCCATAATTTATTAAATAAAAAGAGAGAGAATGAGTAATGAAAGGGAGATAAAGTTTTCATCTTACATACTAATAAATTCATATGTTTGTGTCTAAAAAGAGAGATTCAATTTGTGTCAATTAACGAAGAATTTTCTTCTTCTCTTTCTCAAAGTTTTTATTTCTCGTAGGATGAAGAATTGTTCTTTATTAAAAATATTGTTCTAAATCGCATGCAATAATATTTGGTTCTCAAATTTCAACTACTGTTCATTTTATGACAATGCCTGGTTATTAAATTAATATCTTTGTTCAGAGACGTTGTTCAATGTCATTTTTTTTCGGCAAGGCTTGGTATTCGTTATTTATACAAAAAAGTAATTATTTTTTGCCAACTAATGCATTACGTGATTATTGCAATAAAAAGAAGAAGATTTTAATGCTCTCATATTTCATTTCTTAGTAAAAAAAAAAAAATAAAGGCCATTCTGTCACCTTTTATGAAAAATTTATCTCGAAAAACAAATCAGTGTATAGTGTGTCATACTTAGCTTGCTAGTTAACTGTATACACAAAAATCTCTCTAGAGATCTATAAATATAGTCACAAAATTGCAAATCTTTACAAAAAAGGAAACAAAACTTTTTTTAAACGTTAATGACCACCTATGTCATTCAGTCAGAGTCTATATTGTCTCACATTCACATATTCATCACGCTTATTTACTCACATTTAGGTAGGTGAGAGAGATCTCTCACATACATGTTTATTTTGACACGCGAGAGTTTTACATTTTTTCTCTTTCTCTCTTTTCATCAAATTTTAGCCACTCTTATTACTTGCTTTTCTTGCCAAAAAATGAGCAGATAAATTTTCCAACCTGTTGATACATATTGCAAATATGAGAAAAAAGTTTATAAAAAGATTTAAACGATAGATGATGATGTCATAGAATGTGCTTGCAAAAAATAAATAGCTATTTTCGATAACGAAATCAGCATTTTTTTTCTCTCCTGTTTGTAATTTGTACATGAGTAAAATGTCACAATATCAATCACTTCAATGTCGAAAATTATATTTATTTTTTTTTTTTTCAAACAGAAATGATAATTAACAATTAGTGCTTAAAGAGGTAATGAAAAAATAAACATTAATTGAGGAAAAGAACAATTGGACAATGATCACTGCCTCGAATATTGGTACGAATAACGTGGTCTACGACATTTTCCATAAAACGTTCACTAACGACAAAATAATCCAATCGCCATCCAGCATTTTTGGCACGTGCACTGTGAATGAAAGAAAATTTTATTATTTCAATCATTTTGCTGTTAAGAATAAACTCACTTAAACCTGTATGACCAAAAAGTATAAGCTCCTTCTTGTTTAGGATAAAGCTCACGGAATGTATCAATGAAACCATAAGAGAGCAATTGTGTAAAGCCAGCTCTTTCTTCTTTTGTAAAACCGGCACTATTTTGATTTCCCTTTGGATTTGCCAAGTCAATTTCTGTATGACTAACGTTTAAATCACCAGCTATAATGACAGGTTTCTCTTTGTCAAGTTCTTGAACATATTTGTCAAATACTTGATTCCATTCTAAACGTTTATCAAGCGTTTTTAAACCTGCACCAGCATTGACCACATAGCAAGAAACAAGATAAAAATCTTCATATTCAGCAGTAATTAAACGATTAGCAGTTGTGAATTTTTCAGGTAAATCATTGGTCACACTGATTGGCTTCTTTTTGCTAAAAATAGCAACTCCAGGATTTCCTTTGCCCACATTAAAATAATGATAATATTCAGGAATTTTTAATTCTTTTGGAATCTCTTTTTCAGATGATATTTTGATCTCCTGAAATTTTATGAATTAATTAATGATTTAAAAATATAAAAATTATGAACATACATTCAAACAGATTATGTCAGCATCTTCATGTCTCAGATATTCAACTAAACCTTTCTGCAAGCAACTACGAGCTCCAGCTACATTCCAAGTGACAATTTTTGTCCTAAAATTCTCTTTGATGTTGAAATCAATGGTGTAATCTGATACAATGCTATTTAAGAGCTTCTTTTTCTCAGCCGAACCAACTTTCTTGTTTGGACTTGTAATCTCATCAGAAATTTCTTCCTCATTCTTTCCAGAATCCTTTTTAGTTACTTTAGCAGTCTTTTTTGCTGCTACTTTGACCTTTTTTGTACTTTGTGCTTCAGCTGATTTTTCTTCGTTAATTTCAGATGATTTTTCTTGAGCTGGTTTTCTTTTAGGCGCTGCTTTAGTCTTTTGTGGTTTTTCTGGAAGTTCCTCATTGTCTTCATCATTTTCAGTTGATTTCGTAGCTTTCTTTTGAGCTGGCTTTTTCTCTGCTTTCGCTTTTGTTGATTTTGCTGTAACATTCTTTTCTTTCGGGCTTACAGCTTCTTCATCATTTTCAGACTTTTTGGCTAGTTTAGCAGCAGTCTTTTTTGGTGTTATTTTTGGTTTTTTCGGTTCATCTGATTGCTCATCATCTTCATCCTCATAATCTACCACAGGTTTTTTCTGAGCGGCTTTTCTTTTTGGAGCTGCTTTAGATTGTGGTGGCTCTTCAATTTGTTCCTTATCTTCTTCACCGTTCTCAATGGCACTTTTTTGAATTGTCTTTTCCTTTTTTGCTTGTCCTCGCTTCTTTGGTTCGACAACTTTTTCTGGAATTATTTGATCTATTTCATTTTTCTCGATTTCTACTTTTTCTTTTATTTTTGATTGACTTTTTGTCGATGCTTTAGCTTTTGGCATGTTTAAAAATGGTTTTACTACTTATGATTAAGATTACAAAAAGGTTTTGAGTAAAATAATTGACAAAATAAAAAAGCCGATAAATGAACGCGCAATTTTTCACAAGAAAAGAAATGAAAACGCGTAACGATATTTTAAAATTTAAATTTGGGGGTTTGTTATTTATTTTTAAAAACAATAATAAAGAAAAATGTCAGAAATTGAGAAAAGTGTTTTTGTTTAAAATTAAAGACATACACATGGATGTTAACAGAATTCTGTGCTTTTTTCGTAAACGTGTAGTTCTCTCACTTATATTTCTTTTTTCATTGGCATATTTTTTGCTACAATTCAATGCGCTGCAATTAATCAAAATTGTACGTAACAATTTGATGATCTCATTTTTGTGACTTTCTCTTTGTTACTCAATTTATTTCGCTTTTTATAGAATCGCAAATTTCAAGAAGACGATTTAGAATTTGAAGAAGTTAGTATAAAGCGTGAAAGTCCACTTATTTGGCGATCACTTAAAGAATACAATTTAACAGAAAACGAAATTTGTCGAAACTCACAGCAAGGTAAAATACTAAATAATTTGATACGAACTAAATAAGCTAATTAAAAGAAATTCTTATCTTTCATCTTATCAGGTATCAATTTGATAGTTGATGAGAGAGGATTTATTTGTTTAAGAGATAATTTAAAAGCGACTGGATGTTGTGATATTCAAGCAGAGCAGACTCATATCTATTTTTGCGATACATGCGACGCAAATTGTTGCGAAGTTTATGAGAACTGCGTCAGTTGCTGCTTAAACCCAGATAATGTAAGTGAAATACATTATAAAAAAATTATTATTAATAATTAATTAAAATATTTTTAGGTTCCTGTGCTTCAGAAGGCAATTGCACAAGCAAGTGATCGACAGAAATTACTTTTCTCTCGTGTAACAGATCAATTTGACTTATGTTTATCAATTTGTAGGAGGTAAAATCTTGAAAATTTGAAGTTTTTCTATAATAACTAAATGTCATTAATATTTCAGCAATTCAAATTCGGTTGTAAATGAACATTATTATAAATCACCTAAGAAACATTGTTTTACAAAAACTGAAAGTTCAGAATAAGTGATTAATGAAATAATATCAATTTAAGTGCCAAAAAATAGACATTCGATAGTGTATAAAATTTAGTAATAAATTATGGCTCAAAATAATTTTACTCGACAAGTGAATCAATTTCGATATCGAATTTCTCCTGGATACAAGTATCAGCAGCTTGACAGGTAAGAGAATTTATTCTTCATCAATTAAAAATGTATGATCAACTTCCTTCACAAAATTGTCTTTTTGCTTCAAACCGTAATGAATTTTTGAGCCTCTTTGATATGCCCATGCCATTCTTTGACTAGTGAAAGCAATTCCAATTTTTCCATTTGAATCTATACCAATAATACCACCAGTTCCTTTAAAATCATCGTGCATTCTTTTACATGCTCCTTTAGCGGCAGTTTCAATGTCTTCATTTAAATATTTCATTCGTGTTATAACGTCATGAGCTAAACAAGCTCGCATAAGAATATCACCATGTCCTGTTGTAGAAATTCCTGCATATTTATTATCACAATATGTACCACAACCTAGCAAAAAAGTTTCTTATAAAATTATTTAAAGAAGAATGAGGTAAAAATAAAAACCTAGCACTGGCGTGTCACCTATTCTTCCGTTCATTTTCCCTGCTATTCCTCCTAAAAATTAATTCAAAATTGAATAAATTCTCTTTATATACTTGTTGAAAAGTTTACCGGTTGATGTAGCTACTGCAATGTTTCCTACACGATCAATTGCGACTGCACCAACTGTACCAGTTTCTCCTATCTTAAAATATTAAACTTAATAAAAATTTAAAAGTTGAAGAAATCTCCTTACAGCTTCATAAACCATCTCTCTTTGTTTGTTACGTGCCATTTGTTCAGTTACAAAATTTTGTATTACATTTGATGTAAAATCAGTGATTAACTGTCCAGGAGGATGAAGAATTCTCATTCCGTTTTGTCTTGCAAATTTAATGGCACCATCTTCTGATAGAAATTTGTGTTTTGATTTTTGCATAATGAGGCGAGCGAGTGAAATAGGATGTAGAACATCTTGAACTAGAGATACGGCACCAAAATTTAATGTTCTACCACACATAATACTTGCATCCATTTCAACTTTTCCGTCTATTGTGAGCACACTTCCATAACCAGCATTAAAGTATTCATCAAGTTCCATCACATTAACTGCTTTTTCTACTGCCTCAATTGCACTGTCTGATTCTAGCAATGTTTTATAGCCGATATAAGCTGCTCTTTTTACTCCTTTAATTTTACCTTCCTCTCTACTTTGTGGAATCGTTCCTGCTCCACCATGAACAATCACACATGGTTCAATTAAATTTATTATTTTTTCCTTCATTTTTCAATTCACAAGTGAAGCATTTGAATTTAACTTTATGAATGAAAAATAAAATTTTAAAATCTATTTTCATCTTGCGTTGTTTATTTTAATGAGCGTTCAATAATGATGTAATTTTTGTTTTTACTATTAATTGTTACTTTGGCACGTGCTGAAATTAAATTTAAATTTTTATGATGACAAAATTTATTAGCTGAAAGTAAAATGACGGAAGTCTGACTTTGAAAACTTTTGATTTCTTTTATTGCATGCGTATTGTATCAATGTGAGATTAGGCACAAATGAATTCATGCTATGAGAAGTTAGGAAGACTTTCCAGCGACATTTATCAATGATTCAGTTTCTGCCATGTCCTGAAAATGAAAATTATGAAATTTTAATACAAAGAAATATTTTTAGACAAAAAATTCTAATAATAAGGAATTTGTACCACAATTTGTTCAAAATGATCATCATGTTCAATTCCGTAATACATTGTGTTTAATTTTTGATAAGCCCAAGCCTGAAAAAATAATTTAAATAATGTTGATAAGATAAAAAAGTGTGATTTGTAGACAATTACTGTTTACCATTCGTTTTGATGTGAACGAAACTCCAACTCTTCCTTTGCTATCAATTGTTATTGCACCACCAGTACCATGTAATTTCTCAGTCATGTTTTTACATGCAGTTTCAGTTGCAGTTTGTGCATCTTCACCGAGGTAATCAATTCTTTTGATAATGTCATGAGCTAAGCAATGTCTCATAATTGTTTCACCATGACCTGTAGTACTTACGCCTCCATATCTGTTATCGCAATAAGTACCACAACCTACCAATGCTGTATCTCCAATTCGACCTGGAAGTTTCCCTGTTATTCCTCCTAAAAAATCAAATTTAAAATATTTAATTTTTGAAAGGCTTGAAATTTTTTACCTGTTGAAGTAGCAACAGCAATATTTCCATATTGATCAATTGCAACTGCACCAATTGTTTCTCCTCTCTAAAAACAAAAATTCTTTAAATAAATTTTTTATTAATTTTAACAAAAATTTTACTTCATGCTTTTTATGACCAATTTCTGTCTTTGCAAAGCCTTTAAATCCTTTATTCTTTTGATCTTCTTTCCAATCTTCAAGAGCTTCTTTTGCATGTTCAGTGATTAATGAACCAGGTTCAACAAGTTCAAATTCTTGTTGTTTTATGAATTTATTTGCTCCATGAAATCCCAAAAAATTGTGTGGTGTTTTCTCCATAACTCGAATTGCAGCAGAGATAGGATGCATGATGTCGACAACACCAGAAACACATCCTGCTTTCAAAGTTTTACCGTCCATTACTGACGCTTCCATTTCTACCATTCCTTCTGTTGTAAGTACCGAGCCATAGCCAGCATTGAAGTCTGCCAATAATTCCATGTGATTGACAGCTTTTTCAACTGCTTCCATGACACTTCCATTGTTTATAAGATGATAATAGCCGATTTGCGCTGCTTGTCTTACTCCATTCAATTTTCCTTGTACTCGACTTTGAGGAATATCACCTGCAGGGCAGAAATGTTTCAATCAATAATCAAAAAAAAGTTTCTGTTTTCTTCTAAAAGCAACTGGAAATGATGGTATAAATAGAATTTACTACTCATTAATTTTAATAGCATGAATTTATCGCAAAAACCAAGGTAGGGACAGTTCCAAAAAAAATTTTTTATTTTTCAAGCTCGCCTACTGACATTAAAAAAAGTTACTACACCAAATTGTACTAGAAAGCTTTCAAAAGCTTTTATGAAAAAATTTTGATTGAGTTTTTCTGTTGATTTCCAAGGTGTTTCGCAACGAAACTTTTATTTTTGTGCTTAGTATTTGGAAATCTATCAGAACCAAACAAATTTTAAAGTAGATTCAGTTTATTTAAGAGTTTTATAAAAGCTTTTTAGTAAAAGTTGGTGTAGTAACTTTTTTCAACGTCAGTAGGCGAGCTTGAAAAATAAAAAATTTTTTTTGGAACTGTCTCTACCTTGCATTTTTTGAAAATTATTAATGAATTAAT
>JACWBX010004262.1:10422-25322 GCA_014622435.1 Polypedilum pembai
AAAGTGGGTGCTTATTGTAAAATCGAAGAAAAGAGAATTTACATGTAAATGGTAAACATAATTGAGAAGGGGAAAAGACATATTTGTGCTTGTATCGTTAAATGATAAGAATGAAAAAATTTCTTTTATATATTAAATTTGTTTTAAAATTTAACGGCTAAAAAATATTTGAATTTCTTAAATATTTAAGAATTTGTTAACTTAAAAAGTTGGTTTTTTCCTAGGTGGTCTCAAGCTTAAAATGTGACCGTTTAAGAAAATTTAATTTCAAATCTTCTCTCTCTTTTTATCATTATATCTCTTTTTAATTTTCATTCTTTTTCGAAACAAAATTTTGAAAAATAATTGTTTTGATTTTGATTTGATTTCAGCTAATTTTTTTATGAACTCACACCATTTTGAATTATTTCTTAATCTTTGGATACTGGAAATAGTTTTTTATTACAAAATATATTAGAGCACCTTGTATTAGGCATTTCAAAAATTGCAACTGTCTTTATTTTAAATTTATTCGAAAAATTTCGGAATTCTCTTTTTGGTTTTCAGAGTTCTCTTTTTGAATTTAACGGACAGCTTGACCACCCAGGGGTTTTTTACAAATATATTTTGAATTTCAACTTTCAAAAATTTAATTTCATTAATTTAGAAAGTTTTAGATTTATCGGTCAAAATAAATTTGAATTTCTTAAATTTTCTAGAATTGATTAACTTCAAAACTAACGGTTTCTAAGATCAAACAAATTAAAACATTGATTTTATTTCGACATTTTCAATTTTGAATTTCCATCTTCAAAATATTTTACTCATTTTGTTTTAAATCATTTTTAAAATTTAACGGTCAAAATAAATTTAAATTTTAAATCTTCAAAATGTTGTTACTTTAAGAAATCAAAATTTTTCTAGCAGATTTTTAAAGATTTTTATTTTTTGCTGTAATAAATTTTTATAACCATGTTGTGGATAAAACATAAACACACGAATATAAGCAGTAACCAATGATTGTGTTCATGTGATAGAACCATAAAATTTGATAGTCATGAAATTTCCACGCCAATAATTTTCCTTTCTAATACTCAATACGACTATTCACTTTTGCAGACACCAAAAGTGCTTTAGATACAGACGAATGCATGCATGATAGAGGAGTGAGTAAAATCTAATGAGGAAGGGAATCAAAATGGAATTAAAGGAAAACTATTAAGTGCAATTTTTATTTTATGATTCCTTCTAGATTGCCAATAATCCTCTTTTTTCTTCTCTCTTTTTATAGTCACTAAGATCAATAAAAGGAAAAGAAACATTCGCAACTGTGAGCTAATGAAAAGCAGCAAACCAATTTTCATACATCAACATCGTATCGGTCAGTTCAGACTCATTTTTTCCTCCCTTTTTTCGTGTAATTTTCATTTGCTGTTAATGAACGAAGGGAAAAGAAAGAAATTTTTATGTCATTGCAGGAAAACAATACAATTTTATGAGACTTTTGCGAAACAGAAAAGCATTAAAGGCAAAGTGAAGGAATGAGAAACAATTAGACATCATGTTTTACAGATTGCGAATTTCTTTCGTTTTCTGTCTTTTGCCGCATCACAAAACTATCAAGTAAAATATTTCTATGAAGTTAGCCCTACTTTTGTGGTCAAGTTTTATTGCTATTAAACTATGCTGTTAAAAAATGTTGCAATGCTAATTTTAACTATTTTATTCCTCCATGGATAAACGTAACGAAGGCTTCAAAAATATTTTTATCAAGTGAAAAGTGTAACCAGGTTCCTTTTCTTTTCATGCTGTATAATATCAGAACAAATCCCCAAATTATTTTTGAATAAATTTAAAATCAGATCTGATTGATTTCTTAACGATTAATTTTAAGAAATTCTAGCTAAACATCCCTCCAAACTTAAACTAAAAATAGAAGCTTCTACTTTAATATTTTCTAACTCAATTTTTATATTCAATTTGATTTAAACTCATTAAACATTACATATCAAAAATTTCAATTGTAAGAAGATTTTGGAATTTAAATTTCAAAAAATTGTTCGCAGCGGAATGAATAGTTTATATGGAATGAATCATCTTTAATTATGTACTTGCATATCAATCGAATGACGAAAAGCTGACTTGAATGTAGCTGAAATATATCAGCTTAATGAAATAACAAGTTGACTTTCTTTAAGAATTTTTACAAATTTAGGCGAAATTAGAATATTCTTTAAAAATAATTTACTAAATTTTCTTTTAGATTCAATCAAATTCTATTTATTAAAATTAATCCAAAGCAAAATAATATTGTGCTAACTTCACAAAATAATCAAGCAAGACAATCATCATCAAATAAACATCGCCTTTTGCTACCAAAATGAAATTTTTTCACGTGTGTTTCTAATTTTGTGTTTATTTTTTGGTAACACATGTGTGAGAAGCAAATAAGGGAAGCAAAAAAATAAAGAAGTGTCAATAGTTCTTTTAAACTTCTTGTTTTTCCCTTTTTTCCTGAGGAAAACTCAATAAATAATATTCATAGATTCTAATATTTCGACAGCTCTAAGCTCCATAACAATCCCATAAATTTTCAACAATGTTTCTCATCTTTTTAAAATGTGTGCTTGTCGTTCTCTTTCTCTTTCACTTGCTCTCTATATGACTGAATGAATAACAACAATTGCTATGAACGCACATAAAATATTGATATTATGCTCATAAGACATGTAAAATAGAAATAAATCATAGATTTGTGATTTACAGAAATGAACCCATTCACATTTCTCACTTTCATTTGCTGCTACTATTACTGCTGCTGTATGTTATTTCATTGCATGTATCATTCTTATGAAATCTTCACTGTGCGTGTATATTGTTGTAAATTGAGGGATGAAGAATTTTACCCTTTCAAAATTTAAACGATTTATGCAATTTCTCTAAAAGCGATGTTATTGTATTTTTATATACACACATCCGGAAAATATTTTTTGTTATCATGTAAATTTCACATCAAGTATTTTTCTTGTCTGATTTTATTGAAAGGTTTCTTTCTTTGTATCTTTTTTGACAGTAGATTGAATTGAAATTTTTCATATTTGTTTCCTGAATTTGATATTGAAAGTTTTGAAGAACAAAATGAAAATAAAATCAAATTAAATTAGTGATTGAACAGATTTTCTCATACATGTAAGAATCAAAAATTTAGCTTACGACCAAGACGAAGAAAAATTCGATTCTTAAGAAGATCAAACACTCAAAAATAATTAAAATTTTCATTCAAATCAAACTTTAATCGAAATGTCATTGCTTTGTTACGACATAAAAAGAAAATTTTAAACTTTTTTGTAAGAAAACTTTCGCGTGTGAAGTTAGCCCATCCCATCTTCTGCCGAATCTTTTCGTCGACGTACGTCATTTCAGTTGACAGTTACTTTAGAATTGAATAGATTTTTACTTCCGGTCAATAATCTAGTAAAAATCTTCGCCGAAAGTTACTTTGATTTGTCGGCCGAAGATAGGATGCACTAACTTTACACGGCTAGAAAAGCTCTGTTTTGTGAACATTATTTTTAAACCCTTTTGATGTCGATAAAAATTAAAATAAGTTGATATCTCTTAGAAAATTTCATTCAAATTGTGAAACTCTAACTTTATGTGAATTTATAAGAATAATTACGTTATTCCCAATACCTCACTTTGCTCATCACTGCAATCAAATAATAGATTAAAATGTTTTGATTTTAAAAAGATCTTTGAAAATTCTTGTTTTATTCTTTTTATACAATTTGAATGTTATAATTTTGACAATCATTAAAACAATTTTAAGTGTTTGGTACGATAGAATATTCTGTTGAAAATTCTGTAGAAATTCTTTAAAATATTCCACAGAATATTCCAGTGAATTATATGAAAGTTTCACTTAATAATCTGAATAATGTTACATGGAACTTCAAAAGTCACGAAGTTGAGTTAAAATACTTTTACTATGAATATTGAAATTTTTCATATTGATTGATAAAATTCAACTAACTACAATAAATATTTGAATTTCAATAATCAACTTTTTCATTCTTACATTTGAGCCAAGAAAAGAAATAAAGCGTGAAAAAAACGTATGAAATCTATTTTTCCCATAAATCACAAACACAAAGCTGAGACATGCTTTATAAATCTATCTTATTCGTATAAGAATGAGCAAGAAACGTAAAGTTATAGTCTTGAGCAGGAGAAATAAATAAATATTATTCACTCGCTTCAAAATCCTGTCAAAAAAATGTTGAGAGAGTAAAATAAATAAATAAGTGGCACAAAATTCACATATAAAGAAGGCATCATCCCTTTCACGGTAAGAAAAATATCTTTCACATGGCATAGAATGGTGTGTGTGTGTGTGTGTGAATGGCGAATGAGCAGATAGATGAGTGTAGCTCACACACGTAAGAGAAATGAGAGAGGGAAAGAGAAGGAGGAAATATTGCACACGTGAATTGTATTCACAAAATATTTCATTTCACTTTCGGCTGTCATACATGCCTCGCTCCTACGTTGATCCGATTTTACCCCGTATCGCATGAAATGATTAATTGGATTTTTATGCTGAAGATCTCTCTCATCGGCTTTACTCTTCTTCATAATTTTTTCTTTTTCTTTCTTTCTTCTGCTTATGTAACTCACTCACTTCACTTCAAATGTGGTTTCAAATGACAAATGTCGCACCATTAAATACGTTCAAATCAATTCAGTTCACGATTTTCTTCTTCTTAATGCCACTTTCAACTTATTTTTTTTTCTCTTCCCTTACTTCCATATATGAGATGAAGAAAAATATCTTTTTTTTAAAAGAAGAAGAGATGTGTATTTAATGCAAACATATCAATTACTTGTGAGTGATGAATTGAATTTCACTTTTCTTAAGGATTTTCACTTCTTTTCAAATGAGATAAGTGAATTGAAAGATTAAATTTTTGAAACTGAGATTTATTTTAAATTATCGAAAATTTAAATTAATCTCTATTTATTTTGACGAAGATTTAAATAAATCCTTGACAAAATTTGACGAAGATTTAAATTAATCCTTGAATTTAAAATTTAACGAAAATTTGAAGAAATTTCAATTCACTGTCAATATATAGTTTTGTTTAGACGATAACTTTTGTGGTGAACTTCAGAGTTGATAAAGGAGGGCAGAAAGGCAGGCAGATTGGAAGGTAATGCCTGCCGACAGGCAGTGCCTTTCTGGAAGATCGCCTTTTTTGTAGATTTTGGCCTGATGCGCATCGGATGCACGTCAATTTTATATGCAGACATTTCTAAAATCTAATCTATACT
This sequence comes from Polypedilum pembai, assembly GCA_014622435.1. NCBI lineage: Eukaryota > Metazoa > Arthropoda > Insecta > Diptera > Chironomidae > Polypedilum > Polypedilum pembai. Next base: position 15,733 of record JACWBX010004262.1, read on the forward strand.
CTTTTAGTGAACTATGAGTATTTAAACCATTAATTTACTTTAATATTTGCTAGAATATTACAATATATGAGTCTGAAACGATTCTATTTAGTCATAAACTCAATTTATTTTTGTAAATAAAGATTTTTTTTGTCAACAAAAAAAGTAAATTGAGTTTTATCTAAAATTAGATGATATTATAATCTTTAATTGCAATATCCCTGGATATATTGTATTTATTGATGATTTAAATCACTCAGATTTGCATGAGATTGCGTTACTTTAATGAAAGTTGAACTTGTGAAAATTTACTTTAAATCTGATGCGCATCAATACAAAAACTGATGTGCATCGGATGCGCATCGAGATTTCCGAACCCTACTTTTTTGGCAGACAGGCAGGAAGCTGACTCTCAATTTATGCCTTAAATTATTTTATTCAAAAAGCACTTTTGAGATGTTTTCTTTAAATCTTATGACATTTAAGAACTATTTGATCAACAACATGTCGGATCACTATGCACTGCTATTCACTGGCATGCACTGACTGACTGGAAAAAATCTTATTGCCATCTTAATCTACGCGTAAATGATGAAGAAATTTTATTTTCGTCTTGCAACTGTATTTATACAAAAAATCTAAACATGCGATTATCAAAATGAATTTTTATTGATAATTGATGATGTCTTAGACCATCAATTGATACCAGCTATAACCGATTAATACCAATTACTATCAAATGATATTAATTACTATGTATTATGTATTTCAAAATTCAGTTTGAATGATTTGTTGTTCAACACAATATGTTTGAGTGTTTCAGTGTTCAACGCTGTGATTGCTTCAACAAGCCTTAGACGCTGAGATATTTAGTGCTAAGCACTCATTCATTAACCATTTCAATTCTCAATGCAGTTATTGATTGTTTAATCATTTGATGTTTGTGTTTTATTGCTCATTTCTGTTTGTGGAAAAATGACGGCCAGTTTTTGGCTAAAATCATATATTTTAATGCATATATTTGGATATGCTGCCTGAAAATTTACTTAATAAATGTAATACAAAAGTCGACCTTCCGATCTTCTATAAGATTTTGCCTGCCAGCAGGCATTGCCTTCCAATCTGCCTGCCTGCCTGCCTGCCTGCTAAAAAAGGCGATCTTCCAGAAAGGCACTGCCTGCCGGTAGGCATTGCCTGCCTATCTGCCTGCCTGCCTGCCTTCCTAGAAAGGCAGCCTTCCGGAAGGGCACTGCTTGCCGGCAGGCATTGCCTTCCAAGGAAGTAGTTGCCTTCCAAAAGGCATGAGCTTAGAAAGATCTGCTAAGTTACCTGCTTTAAGGCACCTGCTTTATCAACTCTGGTGAACTTCACATAAAATTTTTTGCCAAAGTCCGTCGTTGCAGATTTAAACTTGACTGCGTAAATTTAAAACGAAATCATTCATAAGAAAAATACAGAAAAAGAAGAAGCATTAAGAAATCGTTGCTGACAGGCATGAAAATCATAATTCTCTTTTCTTCGTTTCACATTCCCATAAAGAAAGAAAAAAAATCGCGAAATCTTGATAATAGCGTCGTCGTTAACTTCATGATTATTTTAAATTAAGAAGCTTCATCTTTTGCTTATGAATTTTTTTTTCTCATTTATTTCCTTATCAGTCTTTTTTCTCTCTCCTTTATATATATGTGTGTGTATGTCTTTGTTGTTGATTTTCATCTCACTCTCTGACTGCCATAAAGCAACCTTTTGCAATTAATTTTCCGTACCGCAGAAAGAAAGAATGGCGGTAAATTGGGTTGTCTGATTAGTCTCATCGTTTGTAATCCACATTGTAAACTAATCGGGCAAGTACAAGACAAGCAGCTTCGCTTCCTCTCACGGAAAGTTCATAAACAAATATCATTTTCTGATGTCGCATGAAAATTTAATTGATAATTTTCATTTTTTTTCTCTCTCTCTCGCTGCTCTTTGGTGAATTTTTTTTGCTTCTTTATTCTGAAATATCAACAGCACATCCCCTACAATGTCCTTTTGGGATTTTTTCTTTATCTCGATGTCACGACTTTGCTGCTTTCTTCAAATTCCAAGTGCTCATAAATAATGAATTCAGCGTTATATATCTTAATTTTTAATTAGAACGCTATCGATATAGGGAGAATGAGGTGGTATCTTTTCTTATGTGATGAATTTTTTTAATTTATGTAGTGTCACTTGAGGGTAAGATAAGGAAAAATATTTTGTTTATGAATTAAGTTAAAGCAGAGGTTATTTTTGTTTTTCAAGATGAATGGACGAAGAAAGATGAAAAAGAAAAGGTAAGTTAGTAACTTGAAGAAGAAGAAAAAGATGAAACTAATTTGAAAATTTTAATATATTTCAAATTTAAAAAACCGTTATTTTTAAATTATTTATTTTTACATTTTAAATAATTCAAAAACACAAAAACAAACTTCATTTCATTCACTGTTTATGTCCATTATTTTTCATTCATCCACACACTGAATAATAAAAAATTCTTCTCATTCTCTTTCTTTCATAATATAATTAGCTTTTGGCCATAAATTCTTTAATGGAAAGCAAAAAAGAAGAATGAAGAAAAGCAAAATTTACCTTAAGGGTGAGAATGAAAGTAAATGCATGAGCGAACGAGAGCCATAGCCACAAGAAATCATTTTCTTCTCATCGAAAGAAAGAAATATTGCAAAAGGCAAATTAATTATTCACGATGACACAGGATACACGGTTGTTGCTGCTACAAGTGAATTGAATGAATTTTTTTTATTATTAATTTTTTTTCTTCTTTTTAAAAGTTGCTTGTGGTGTTGAGTTGAAATATTTTTTTTCTTTTTGGGATATTACAACTCATTTCTTGTGTAGCAAGCAGTAAACATGCCAATAGAAGAATTTTTGATGCCGCCCACTTAAACAATCATTCTGTTTACATATCCATTTACTTATTACTTTTTTCTCCCACAGCAACAGCATTAAGGAACTTTTTTTACATTTCACTGCTTTCATCCGTGTCTCTCAAAGTGACAGGAAATTTGCTTTGGTGGAATTTTCTTCCATTTTTTTCAATTATTAATTTCTTTCTCTTCTCTCTCTTTTGCTTGTCTTATGTTGGCTATATCCTCACCCGCATTGCTATCATCATTGACCAACCGACCGTGTGTACATGACAATCGCAAAAGCACCGCGAAATGAAATGACTTTTAATCTCCGTTCGGTAATAAATTTCTTGCTTATTTACATTTTTTATTATTGTTTTTGATCAATTTAGATGATGAACATGAGATAAACATTTTTTGATGAGAAAATTTCTAACTTTCCTTTGGAAAAGTTGTAAAAATACAAAGATTTTGAATTATTTTTAAAATTGTTGAAAAAAGATTTGAATTTTTGCTCTTAAGTGACGGTTTTGTTCTACCTTATTTTTTATCGTTAGGAAATTTGTTGGACAAATTAAAAGAACGACGAAAAATAAAAACTAGCTCAATATAAAATTTTTTTTCATCTCTAGATATTCTTTTTATTATTTTTAATTATGTATATGCTGCAATCTTTCTCTGAACTAGACATTTTTTAAGGCTCTTCTTAAAATGTCCCTAAAAAGTGACGATTGTACCGTTTTTTTGAAGACTTCGTCCAAAGTTAATTATCTTCACTCTTGTTAAGCAGCCATGGCATCAAAACTTTACCAAGAAGTGTGGGTGTTACCTGGATTAGGCAAATTAGGCATTATATGACCAATCATATCAGGCAAAATGCCTTAAAAAATCGTCTATAGAGGCATTTAATTATTTAATTGATTTAAATTTTGAATAATAATGATTTTCTCTTTTAATAAAATCAAAATTTATGATTCCTAAAAATTCCAAACTACGCATCAAGAAAATTGTCTTAAAATAATTGTTTAAATTTTACAAAGCCTGAGAACTATTTGAATGCAATTTGGTTTCGATGATTTAATCAGAAAACTACATTTAGTAACTATAGTTAATTCAAATGAATTTAGTTGAACAAAACAGAAATAGTCTAAAAGCATGATGATGCCAAATATGCTTTATTGAAGTTCTACAATGATTCAAAGAAAAGATTCAATGATAGGTTTTGCTTGAAAAAAAAAAATAAAAACACCTGTTTATTAAACAACAGCGCTAAACAGTTTTCAGAAGCTCTTAAAAACGCATCAATATTTTTCAAGTACTGAATTTTAAAAGTTTTTCGTATTACCTAAATCTTCCAGATTTTTTTAAAAATCTTGATTAAAAAATTTTAAATATTAAATCAATTAATATAACAACAAAATGAATTTTCATCCAGAAAAGTTAAAATGCAAAAATAAAAGAGAAAGAAGAAAAAGAAGAGGTGAACGCGCGAGTATAAAGTAAATAAATATTAATTAATTAGCACTTTTAATTGGAAAGGATCATAAATTTAATTTGAGAAATATTAAAATATAAAATATTAATTTACTGTCTTCTGAGTAGAGTAGAAAAGAGAACGAAAATAAAAAAATTGCGCTTGATTCATTTTGACTGTTGGCAATTTTAAGTGTCTTTTCTTCTCACTGCTTACCCATTTTTAATGTCTTTTTTTTCATTGGGTGCAGAATGAAAGCAAAGAACAATAATTTACAATTTATTTGCCATGTTATGCTTTCTCCTCTGCCTTCATATCCCTTTAATTAAATGCAATATGAATTTTCTCTTTCTCTCAACCACTCGTCTTAGATGATAATAAAGAAATTTTTTAACAGTGACTTTTCGTGTGGCACTCATTTAATTGTAGTTTATGTTCAATTTTCCCCGGATATTACTTGCTAAAAATATATAAAAAGAGAGAGAAAGAAAAGTGTAAATAATAAAACATTTTAACTTGTTAGCTAGCGAGCTGGCTGACTTGAGTGTGATAACAAAACAACTTTACATATTTAATAAATCCTCGCACAACTCATTTTTATTTTTTTTTGCTGTTTGTTCTCCTGGACAATTCCGAAAATGTAAATCTCATTTTCTCCATTTCTCTTGTTAATGCAATTTCAACTGAGTAAAACATGCATAATTTCAAAAGAAAGTTATCGTGGTTGGTGCTTTGTTTTGTGAATAATGATGATACATGAGAGTTGAGTGCTTTACAATGACTTTTTCTTCATGTTATTTAATTTTATTACAATTGCTCTTTTTTTTATTTCTCTTTTTTCTCTTGTATTTTTATAAAGATCTGAATTATGAATTATAAACAGTTTTAATGGTAAAAAATTTAAAAATATCATAATAGAAAATACAAGGAGTTAGAACCTGGGTATAACAAAAATTGAATTGAAAACCATTTATAACAGTCAAATTTTAAATTTAACTTTAATGCCTAATTGCTCAGTTGCTTACTTCTTATTCTTGCTCATTCTTTTTATAATTTTAAGAGCTTGAAGAAAGACGTGTTTAAAAAAGAAATTTGTAAGTAAAAATTGGATTTTAATGTTATAATAATATTTAAAACAGAAATATTAAATAAATAGTCGAACAACATATTAACTGAAAATAGTTTTTTAATTGATCCGTATAGGCTCGAAAAAAGCCGAATTGTGACTTCTTGCTCACACCTGGGACGAAGGATTCACCCGATTTTGCCCAACTCATTTATAACTCGAAAGCAAAAAGTTGTAGTGAGCTGTTCTATATCTCGTTGGAAAGGGCTTGATGTGTAAATAACGATGGCATTGAAATATTTTGAGATAGAGCCGACAAATGGTCAGCTGTCGTCAGAAAGCTTCTAAATATCACAAAAGGTAGAAGAAACATGATAGCAGTGTTTTTATTAAATTTCTTATCCTATTACATGTAATATAGGCACTAAAGATTGTTCTTTAAATATCACTCAATTCTATTGCATTATTTTGTTTGCTAATTTGTAAGAATTTTTCAAGAGGTTTTCAATCAAGATTTTTAAATTGCATCATCTAAAATTTCATCAGCATTTTAAATCAATTTCTTTTTGATATCTCTGTATAAATTTTTCTAATCAATAATTAAAAATTTAAATTCACAACTAATTATCACAAACGTTTGCTAATTTAAGAATTATTATTTTATTATAATTAAAAATGCACAGAATGTCGTTGTAATATTTGTGTTTGGTAAAAAAGCATGTAGCATGCATGCAAACAGCAGTTTACTGTCAAACATTGTACTTTTTTTCATTATAAAATGTCTCACCACAGAGAGTTGAATAAATTTAGATAATTTTTATACACACAAAGAGAAAAATTATTAATCCTTTGAAACTTTTTTATATTTTCATAAATTTATTGCGCAACTGTTGCGACCACTGGTGCATTTGCTGGTATGCTGGGTATTTCAATGACTCTTCTCTGTTGTAATACTACTCCACCACGAGATCGGTTCTTGTTTGAATGAATAATTTTGCAGGCACAACAGACACAACCACAACAGCATAGAATTATCGTGATAATCACTCCAGTGACAATGTAAGCAACAGTTTTACCAAATTTCTTAAGTGAATCTAAACATTCATCGCCATAACGTTTTTCACCTGAAATTAATAAAAAAAATTAAAATTTTATTGATTTTTAAGCTGCAATTACTGTCATGTGTAATGCATTTAATTATTCAAAATAGAAAGAGAAAAGAGAATTAAAAATGTAAATTGAAAATAAAATTGTTGCGTGTGTGATAACAATCATATATGTGTGTGAAGTAAGTTTTATGAATGTTGCACTTGAAATTTTTTTCACTTTTATTTAGATTAAAAGTTTCAGTTTTCAAAGTTCAAAAATAAATTTTTAAATAAAATTTTTAGAACAAAATTGATAAATCTACAGCGATTAATTTTAATCTTTACAAAGATCAAACTGAAAATCAAAAACTTCGAACGCTTTATGACTTGAATTGTAAGGCCTAATTTCTCTCATTAAAAATTTATCTAATGTATGAAATTAAATCCATCAAAATTTTTGACTAGAACAATCTTGTTGATTCGGATTAAATTTAATCTTTCTCGATTTATTTAATCCAATTAAAATTTACAAATCAAAATATTGTGCAAACTCGAATGTGCTCTTCAAAATTGAATTCTCACCATTAATTTCACATTCAATTGTATAATTTTGTTTTGATGAATCAATTTCGTATTTTTTATCTTCTTCAGCATTTATTAGTATAAAAAACCAAATAATCAAAATCACAGTAATTGTAAATAACCTAAAAGTCATCTTTCAATAAATACGTTTTAAAATTCAGAAGAAAAAGCTATTTCTACCTCTTTACGGTCATTTTTTTATAATCACAGAATAAAAATCACTTGTTGACTAGAAAAAAAGCAAAAATAATTTTCTCCGTCCACTGACGTTGAAAACTTTAATCAAACTGGAAGTGGAGAGAAAGTGAAATAGCAAAAAGTGAGTCAAATCAATATTTTTTACTCTACAAAATGCAAAAAATTGTTTATTACGTGAGAGAGGAAGAAAGAGAAAAAAAGAGAGTGCAGTAAGTTCCCTTGACAATGGTCTATATGAACGCATGTTATTTTGCATTTTATATTGATATTACATTGTCCTTTGTCCTTTACCCTCTCATTCTCATGTCATTGGAAAAAAGTTGTAAGAAAATTTCATTAAATTTTTACTATTTGAATTGTATGGGACATTTCAGACATGATTAAATGAGATTGGCTGTCAATTGCCATGTAGAGAAAATTACAAAAAAAACTATTATTTATTTTCAATCCTTTTGTCTGAGTTGAAGGCAATTTTGTGTCAAGAAAGTTTTAATTTCAATGTTGAACTTTAAGAGCTATTATTGTAAAACATTTGACAAGGGTTTTCTTATGAATTTTATGTAAATAATGGAAAATGTAAGACTGAATTTGAAGAAATATTTTTATAGAAATTTTGGATGGTGAAAAATGGAAGAAATTGAAATTTAGCAAAATTTAAAAAGAATAAAAATTTTATACTTTAAATTTGGAAAAAAAATTGTTAGATTGTAATTCTTGGAAGTTGAAGTTTAGTCTTGTAGAATTATAAATCTTTTGAGTTGTAGAATTATAGTTTTTCAGAGTTGTAAATATACAATTTGTAGACTTTTAAAATTATAATTTTGTAGAGTGTAAGACTGAATTTAAAGAAATATTTTCATAGAAGATTGAGATTGTGAAAAATGAAAGAAATTGAAATTTAGCAAAATTTAAAAAGAATAAAAATTTTATACTTTAAATTTGGAAAAAAAATTGTTAGATTGTAATTCTTGGAAGTTGAAGTTTAGTCTTGTAGAATTATAAATCTTTTGAGTTGTAGAATTATAGTTTTTCAGAGTTGTAAATATACAATTTGTAGACTTTTAAAATTATAATTTTGTAGAGTGTAAGACTGAATTTAAAGAAATATTTTCATAGAAGATTGAGATTGTGAAAAATGAAAGAAATTGAAATTTAGCAAAATTTAAAAAGAATAAAAATTTTATACTTTAAATTTGGAAAAAAAATTGTTAGATTGTAATTCTTGGAAGTTGAAGTTTAGTCTTGTAGAATTATAAATCTTTTGAGTTGTAGAATTATAGTTTTTCAGAGTTGTAAATATACAATTTGTAGACTTTTAAAATTATAATTTTGTAGAGTGTAAGACTAAATTTAAAGAAACATTTTTGTAAAAGATTTAGATTGTGAAAAATGGAAAGATTGTCGTTTAAGAAAAAATTTAAAATACTAAACAATTTTTTTAAAAGTTCTTAGATTTTATAAGTTGAAGCATAAAATTTTAAATTATATTGATGTTGTCTTGTAAAAATTTTGTAGAATTGTAGAATTGCGACTTATTTCAAACTTTTAGATCAATTTCTTTATTTACTTCCATCATTTTTCTTTATTTCATTTTAAACACAATAAATTGCTCTTCAGTTCATGGAAAATATATAAAAGAAAGTTACATCACATTTGAAAATAACAGAAACAAAAATTTTTAAGTATTTCTCACACTCTATCAAATTATGTGGTCAACTGTAAGTTAAGAGTTCTTAATAGGAAAACAATAGAAGAAAATTTTCCTATTTTGATCGTTTTGAGGCTATTTTATTTAATAGTTTTCTAAAAAACTTTTTCTCTCTCTTTCAAATAGGAAGTGGTTTTGACCGAGAATTGTTCAGTAAAGAGAAACTTTGAAGAAGAAGTTGGAGAATTGCGGTTGAGTTCCAATTTATGGCAAAATTCGATTTCTACATGTAAACCTCAAACTGAAAAAGACACAAAAAGAATGGTCAACTGAAAGAAGAGCAAAAAAAATTATTTTTGTTAAATTTCTTATCACTTTGCTGTTTATCTTGATAAGTGTTGCTGCCTCTTTCCTTTTACGAGTGTTAGCTTTTTTAGACATTTTCTATTTGTGAACGAATTGAATGTCAAGTGAAAATTAATTGCCATATAAGACAATCTTTTGCCATTTCACTGATGAAATTTCTTCTTCTTTTTTGTTTTTAAAAGAAAAAAATGATAAAAATTAAGTGAAAAATTTTTAACTTGTTTTTTTGTTCACTTTGCAAAGCTTTCTTTTGAATAGTTTAAATAAGTAGGTTTTTAGCGCATTTTTGGAAAAAAAAATG
>JACWBX010004262.1:27701-46656 GCA_014622435.1 Polypedilum pembai
TTAAACTACTGGTCTGTAGCCAGTAGCCAAATGGCTACTTTTTAAAAGTAACTTTTAGCCACAGTATCCATTTGATAACTGTAAACAAAAGCTACAAATTAGATTGTATTTTTACAACTCTCTAAAAATATTGGTTTTTTGTACAAAATGAAGTTGTAAATAACTTGTCAAAAATAGTTGATAAGGAAGGAAAACTTTTTAAAATAAAATACTTATTAATAAAATCAAAAATCTATAAAAATAAAGAAAGAATTTTAGATTTATCAAAATCCTAACAAAATAAATTTTATTACCTCAAATTTTTATTCCTTAAGAAAACAACCAGAAACAGTTTAAGGAAAAAGATCTTCTTTAAAAAGTTTTAAGGTGTTTGCTCTTCCTCATTATCTTAAAAAAATAAAATAAAATATTATTATAGTCTTGACTAAATAGAAAAATTTTTAGTTAATTTTTCTTCATTGAAATTTTTCCGAAAAACTTCTCGTTACGAAATATTTTAGAAAATTTTTCTAATCTAAATCTAAAATAACCGTTAATTTAAAAATTTGAATTTTAATTGCATTGAATTCAATTAATTTCTTTAGTTAAATCTTTATTTATGATGACAAAAATTCATTAATGATTCAGCAAATTTTTTTAGTAACAAAACTTCTTCACGTGGCTTTTTAAAGAACTTTTTCTTCTTTCTTTTCATCACATTAAGAAATTTCAATTAACTCCAAATTGCCACTCATTTAATACCTTGTTATTTTTAAATATGCGATGTGATTATACTTTTGAATCAGCTGTCATTATTATTTTATGGAAATTGCAAGTTGTTGACATAAAAACGTGATTTTGTTTTTGATCGAAAAATATTCGGAAGTTAAAATTGGCAATAAGATTATTTATGTTTTTCGCACCTTATTAGTAGTCGGAAGATATTTCCTAAAAGCACTAAATTTCACTGTCAATAACAAAAATAGCAAAATCCCAAAAAAGAGCCGGCAGATTGCATAAAAGTTGTTTGATTTATGATTTGTTTGCTTGCTAAGCTCATGCGGCACAATTCAAAGAATACATTTTAAAAAATGTAAATTTTTGTTGATAAGACAATAACGGATTTTCAAAAAAAGAAATACAAAGTCTTTTATCACCTTAAATTTGGAATGAAAAAAGAATTATTGAAGAAGAAGATCCGACTAAAAGAATAAAATAAAGAAGATGAAGAAAAAGAAGAATGGCACACACAAGTTCCGGCTTAATTGTCTGTTTCTGCTCCATTATATTTCTTTCTTTTCAATTTCAAAATAACAGAATGGCATTCTAATCTTTAAAAAAAAAAAACTAATTTTTTTCGTGTATAATTAGAGTTAGTCATAAGAAGAAGATTCTAGCAAGCAATTTATCATAATTATCAATTTTTTAACACTTTAATTCGGCTTTGAAGTCGAAGACGAAGAATAAAAATTCTAGAGATTGAAACCGTTTGAAAACTTAGTTACAATTAACTAAATAAAACTAAATTTTAACTGATTTAAAATTTCAACTAAAACTCAATCGGTAAGCGTTTTATTCTTAGCAAGTTAAAATTTAGTTGATTATTAGTTTTTTGCAAAACGGTTTCGTACTCTGAAAAGTTCGTTCAAATTTTTTTGTTTACATTTGGAATGGAACTGTTTTTATTCAGAGTAGATTACAAACTTAAATTACAATACTCAATACGTAGGTGCAACTACCTGTTGTATACTCTTGATTTCACTTTGTAAAGTTTTAAATATTGTAGAAATGTAGAAATATTAATTATTGTAAATTGTAGAGTTGTAAAAGTTGTAAATTTTTGACTTGTAAAATCAGGGAGATAGTCACTATGGCAAAAGTTTTCGTCTTTGTCGTTTCTTTCCGCATGAATTTGTTTTTTTCCGCCAAAGTAAACATTGCACTGTGTAAAATTTTTTATAAATTGTAGAATTGTAAATTAGTGTAAATTGTAGAATTGTAAAAATGTAGAAATACAATTGAAGTTTTTATAATTTAATTTATTATTAATTTACTTCTTTTTTTAACGACCTTACTGTCAAAAAAATTATTGATATTTTAATAATAAACAACTCAAAAAAAAAAAAAAAACAAATAATAAAAGTTAACAATGACACGTACTCGTGCAACTTCAAATATGAATGATTGAAAAATAAGAAAGAAGAAAAGAAGATTTAAAATTTTTGTTGATTTTAAAAGAATGCAGAGTTGTTTACATTTTTTTTTGCTGTTTGGACACATATACGTTAAAATTAATTCTTCAACTTATGAAGATAAGTCTCTTTATCATCAACCCGACAAAAGCTTAATAAATTTCGCATCATCTTTTACAATCTTATTTTGGAATTTCTATTTTTAGCTAAAGAAAAAAAATTCTTAAAAATAAAAAAGAAGAGAGCAAAAGAAACTTTTTTTTTTTTTTGGAAAAAGCTGGTTCTTCTCTCTTCTTTTTTTTTCTGCACGAACTGCGGATAAAACAAAGTTTTTTATGTTTTTGACTTTTTTTCCTCTCTTCTTTTTTCGCGCGCTGTTTATACTTAATATAGAGAGTTGATTATATTGGCGCCAATGAGTATTAAGTCAACATTCCAAGATCCTGGTCTTAAGAATTCTCTCTCTCTCTTGTTTTTGGTAAGCGGTATCGATCATAAAGGATGTTATTGGTGCGAAATCAACATTGATATCAGGATGTGAGCAGAAAGCGATGTGAGATCAAAGACATACGTCGTTATAATTCCAATTTATAGCTTAACTGATAAAAATTGATGCTTTGACGTCAACGCAGTGTGTGTTCTTCAAATTTTTTCTCTACTTGTGACGCTATTGGAATTTGCATTAGGATTTGGCAATTTTTGAAGAATTTCAAAATTCTAACAATTAAGCAATAAATTTTGATCGAATTAGACCACGCACAAATGAGTGAGTGAGAAAAGAAGAAGTAAAAAAAAGTCTTAATGAATATTTATGAAGATATAAAATTTTATTCAAACGCCACCATTTGTCACCTTCAAATCAGCTGCTTGCTATTTGTTGTTATGATTATGTGCGATTTTCGAATAATTTTTTCATCGCTTTTTTTTGGATGATTTTTTAATTTTTATCTTACTGTGATGATTTACTTTATGAATTCATCAATTTGCATAAATAAATAGAATTTTTTCACCTTGACATTGACACTGAGAAATTTTATCAACAAAATAAAAAATTTCTCGTTTTTGAAGATCAAATGAAAGCTGTTTTAAGGCAAAATATTTTTAAGATAGATTTTTTATTGACTCTCTAAATAGAATTTTTCATCAACAATTATGATAGAAAGAAAAAACAAAATAATTTTGAATTCTTTAATATTTTGTTATTTTTAGTTTTTGAAAACTTCTGCTTATCTTAAAGAGAAGTCATTAAAAACTACGAAAAAGAGCGATAAAACTGTTATTAAAATTTATCAATAATGATTTTAATGTTGATGCATAAATAAATAACTACTGTGTTTCCTCTATTATAAGATTATAAAATTATCCAATTTTTAAAATTCAACATATTTTTTTCCATACTAAATCTAAAGCAATTTAAATCTGAGTTGATATTTTTTATTGACTTCTGAACTTGATAATTGCTTTTTATGAAGTATTACCTTCATTGTTACATTTTTGTTGAAATTTTTTGTTTTTAAAAAGAGTTATTTGTGATTGAAATAGAACTTAATCGATTTCAGCTCAATGAATAATATTAATCCGACGTTCTTCAAGAGTTCTTAACAAAATTTATTAATAGTTCAATGAAGGAGTTTAAACACTTTTCAAAATGATCATCCTCAAGTTTCTGTTTCTTTATTAGGTTCAAAATTTAAATTATTATAGGTATAACAATATGTGTGAATATATTGTTAATGTGTTGTTGCATATAAATTCATTAGCTAAGGTATTGAGGCATGAAAATGGAACTAGTCTGGTAGCTGAGAGCGAAGAAAGACTCGAATCATGGTCAGATTTGCCTTTTATAGTTAATTCAAGACGAAAAACTTATAATCTAATTCAAATAATTATAGCAGTTACAATTAACTCCAATGCCTGGAAACTCTTTGTTTTTTCCAAGATAACTTATCAAAAAATATTTATTCGATTATTTTTGGTTAATATAAGGTCAAAATAATTGATTACAACATTAGTTTTTTTCATTTTTTGGAATTAAGTCATTTTGAATCAAAAAATCAAAAAGTTCTCCGGCCTTGAATAACTTGCTCTCTAGGTGATAATTATTTTTCTTAAACAAATATAATGATTTGTAATGAACATTTAATATTCATCAATTCCATTGAACTGTCTTATGTCACAATATTTTTTTAAGTTTACATTTGTAAACAAAAACCTGTGACAAAAATTCAGGATAAAAAACTTATTTGTGATGATTATTAATAAACATGGATATAAGCGAAAAATAAAAGCTTCAGTGAACTTTAAGTGACTTGTTTTTTTTTTGAACTTTTTAATTTTTCATCAAGAGTTAACAAAATCAAATAATTTAGCACAATATTTACAACAAGTTTGCTAAGATCATTGAAATACTTCAATTTCGAAATTTGTAAATTTTTATCCAAAATCATTTTTCAAGAGAACTTTGTTTTGCTTATCAAGAGTTCTAACCCTTTGGTATTTTTTTTGTTTTGTTAGATATTTTAATATAGTTTTTACCTCTTGATTTCCATGATTTGCAGATTTTTAACACATTGTATGAGTCTGCTAAAATCTAGAAAAATATTTAAATTTTCATAAACAATCGAAAACTTGTTGCTGAAACTGCATTTTCATGAACATAAAATTGTTTTTATTAAATTCTATCCATATTTTAAATATGATATTTAATTCTTCGATAATTTTCTTTAAGTAAATTTTGCTTTCAATTTTATTCAATAAAAAAATCAAAAAAACGAGGTAAAGCCCTTAAGACCGTTATTTTATTATTCAGAGTTGTTAAGCCATAGCCAGAAGCTAAAATCTACTGTAGTCACTGGCTGCTTTCTGAAAAATAGCTTTTGGTTACAGTAACTGAATAGATAGAGCCAAGTTCTACTCTAAAAAGTAATCAACGACTCGAAAATGGTAAAATATTTCCAAACCAAAAGCTATGAAGTTTTCACCAACTCTGTTATTATGATGATTGTAAAATTGTATTAAATAATAAAAGAAAATTTTTATCTTAAAAAATTGAATAATCATTATTTAAGCCCACAGACGATGACACTTGAAAAAAGAAAACGAAAATAATCATAAAAGTTAATCGTGTATTCACAGCTTGACTTAAGCAGAAGAAACTTTTATTTCTAAAAATATATTCCTTGTCATTGACTTTTGTTCCAAGAAAAAAATTAAAAATTCTTCAGGATTCATTAATTAAGTTTAAGAATTATTGTTTTGTTTATTAAACACTATTAAATGCTTAAATTAGGTAAGGATTTATTTCTAGAAGGTAATTTAACTCTTTTTCTTGTTAATAAAAACTTCTTAAGCATCATTTAACACTTGTTTTGATTTTTAACAAATTTATTATTACCTAGATCAGTCTTAAATTCCAATAAGTTGTTTTGAATGGCTCAAATAACGAATATGTATTAAAAAACAATAGTTTGAATATTTATTATCTCATTTAACTATTTATTTCATTTTAAATTATGCTAAAAATGATTAAAAACAAAAAGAATTCTTGGAACAAAAAAGCGCAGTTATTTGTCAAGTTTTTGTTATTCATTAAAAACTTAGAAATTTAATTGCGTTTTAGTCAAGGTTTAGCAAGGTTAGAAAATCGATAATTTTTCAAAATTAACAGCGAGCAGCGCGAAAAAAACTTAACGATAAATTTTTAAAACCCATCACAAGTTAAAGCAATAATTCAGAATGAAACTCTCCATTAGACGATGACGATCACAACTAACGATGACTCAAAATGGCTTCAAATGTCGATCTATAATCCAGAAACTCCTGATTCAAAAAAAAAAAAAAAAGAAAACAATAAAAAAGTCCAAGGTCGAAGCTGCAAAAATTTATAAATGTTTTTCAAGTGATCTTGAAAAGAATAAAAATTTTGGGTAAAAAAAGAAGGAATTTTTATTTACGTCGCAGAATTTTCAAGAAGCTTAATAAAGGAGAGAAAAAAAAATTTGCCGGCGTTGAATTTTGGTGAGAGTAAGCTAAAAATAACTGGCGTCACAAAAAGGAATTTCCCGAATGAAGAGCAAAAGCAGCATAAAAAAAGGTAAACAAAATCAGGTTATCGCGACAAGTATTGATGATATCATCAATTAAGGGCGATCAATGATCACTATGATGACGATATTTGAATATAATTAATTAGGCCTAAATTGATTTTTTTTCTTCTTCTAAATTTAGAAATTCTTAAGAGAATTTTTCAATATTTGACTTGTGTATTGTTAAACAAAAATAAAAATTTCAATTCCGGTTTGCTTGAAGATGTCTCACTCTCAATCAAACTTGTTTTTCCATGCCAAAAAAAAATATTCTTCAAAGTTAAAAAATCTAGAAATTTCTTTTCTCTCTCTCGCTCGCTTCTTGGTCTGCTCTCATGTGGTGTGTTTACAGTTTTTTTTATTTCTTCTTTGGCGCGACTCGATGTGTTTTCTTCTTTTGATCGAACAGAAGCAAATCCTCGCACGCTCTCAACAATACTCCAAACGATATATAAATGGAACGCGAAGCTCCAATGATTCAATCAGTTTTTAAAGTTTTACCTGAAAGCATCAAAGCTGAAAAAGTGCAAAAAAATATTTATTAGAAAAATTGTAAAAAGACAATTTGAGAAGCAAAAAAAAAGTGAAATATTAAGTGAAATTATTAAAATAAAAAAAAAAATAAAAATGAAATTGCCAATTTTAGTGACATTTATGGTGAGTTTTTGAGTGACGTTTTTCTTAATTATTAGTGAAATTAAATTTATTTTTAATTTTTCTCAGCTTTTTGTTGTGGTCGAATTCACACAAGCAAAGCCAAGTATTGACAAAATTCAGTTACTTGATCGTAAATTCAGAACAAAAATTGCCCAACAAGACACAGCATTCACGTTCAATAATGTTCAGGATGGAGTAGAACTAGGCTGCTGGGGATATATTAAAGATGGTCGACCATTTAAAATGTACTATGTTTATGACGAGAAAGACTATCGCTTTATCACAACAACACTCAGATTCCAAGTTCATCCACCAAATGGCAAGAAACGGTAAGCTGAATTTTTTAATTTTCAACTGTTTTTCATTAATTGAACATAAAATTTATCGGCATTTTGTTGATATTTAAGTAAAGTGTAAAAATAATTTTTAACGGTTTTTCTAAAATTAAATTTTAACGGATTTTTAAATTTTAAAAATTAAAAATTAATTTTTTCTATTTATTTACAGTTTCGCAATCTTGACACCAAAAGGCAAAAGTGATAAGGAAAAGACAACAAGTGATGTGCTCAGGTATCCCGAAGAATGTCTTTAAACACTTCTCAATCATCATTGCACACCTCACACCATGAATTCACAAAAATTTATTTATAAAATAACATAAACATTTAATTACCTTTAGAGAAACGGCACTGAATGATAAAAAATGTTTTTATTTTTTACTTCCACTTCTCGTTCATCGTGATATTTTTTTATACTTTTTAATTCATTTTAAGATTTTGAGATTTTTTTACTTCACTTGTCAATTTTAAAATTCAGAAACAAACTCAAAAGAATCATATCCGGAAGCTTAAAAAATAACCAGCTAGGCTGCAACACAGACCAATTTTTTTTTTCAAAAAAAAGTTTTTAAGCGACAGTATTCTAAATATTATCACCACACAAGCTTGAATACAAAAATAGAACCAGATTGTTTTAAATTAAAGAAGAAAATTATTATTATTATAAATTGGCTAAAAAATGAAAGATAATTTAAATTGAGTGAGAATAAAAAAAGCATTTTTATTAATTAGTTACGTAAATAATTAAGAAATAAAAGTTTTTAGAAATGTAAGGACAAAATGGATAAAGATAAAGAAAATCAAAACTCAGAAATATATTTATAAATCATCAATATCTTGTATTTGAAAAAACATTAAAAATATTTTTTTTTAATTTCTTTTGATATTTCAGAAACTTCACAAAATAAAAATCAAATTGAAATTGAAAATATAAAAACTGATAAAGTTTCAAGTTTAAAGACTTTTAAAAAGTTCCCGTTTAAAAATGGAAATTTTTTTAAATATATTAAAAAATTAATAATTTAATTTTCTTGATTAAAAATCATTAATAGCAAATATTAGCTATTCTACGAACATGCATAAAAACGTATTGCCAACATTATCGTGTGTCTGATGGCGAGATTTGGGACTAGTACACAACAGACTCTTCAGTCTAAGTGACATGTGAGCTACCAATAGCTCCACCCGTTCAAAAAATAAATTTCATCAAATTTTCAAAAAATTTCGGAAGATGGAACTAAAAAAATTTTCACATTTAACAGTTAAAATTTAAATTAAAACTTCGTTTGAATTCAAGTTTAAAAATAGAAAGAATTTAATTTCTTAAAATATTCATAAACAATTAAAATTACATTTTCATAATTGAAATGAAAAGTTTTCAAAAATTAAATAACTGTAAAAATATAAAAAATTTCAATATTGGTAAATTTCAAACTTTAAAACTTTATTCGCATTTAAAATTTTTTTTGAATAATTCTATAAAATTAGAATTCTAAAAATAAAACCTAAACACCTAAAGATTTTGAAAAACGTTAAAAATTAAAAATAATTCAAAACAAAAGAGAACTCACAAATCAGCTTAAAATTCCCAAAAAAGATAAACCTCGCGCATATATAAAGATAAATAAAAGAATTCACTGTTAGTATCGTCAAGGTCGTTTAATGACAGAAGCTTCACCAAAAAATACTTAAACTCAATAATCCGTAATAATAATATTATTGAAGCAAAACTCTATTTACCGATTTGAAGTACAAACAACCGCAATTCCGTGAATTTCTATCTCATTTCATTTTGAATTCCGCGATACTCATTGGAATTTGTAAATATTTGTGTGCAAATGGAATGAGAAAGAGAAGAGTGTAGTTTTTTTATTTGAGTGAATCACGCGGCTACCAAATCAGTACAATATTGATGATTTTATCTAAACTAGTTTTTGTCTGATATGATAAAATTTTTCAAGATTAAAGAGATTTTTCAGTCCCGTCTTACGTTATAAAGTCGCAATTTATTTTTTATTCATTTTAATGTTAAAAGATGAAAAAATTTGTAACAAATCATGAATGTTGATGACTGATGTTTCTGCCTTATGTCAATTCATCATTTTCTTTCGAGCAAATAAATTTCAATTCAATTTATTCAAATTTGGTCTTATTATTGCCTTCCTTCTTCTTCTTCTTAAGCTCAAAAGTAGCCTTTTCAAATCTTCTCTTCATTACAAATTCACCCTCGGCCAGAAAATTAACAAGCTACTGCTCATTCTCAAGGACTTTTCTTCTCCTCCACTCCGCTCTCCCTTTTCTTTTATTGAATCAAGAATTGAAAAAGTATCTTTGCTATGCTTACATGCATAGGGTTATAAAGAAGGAAAATTTATTAAATCAAACAATTTATTCAATTGATTTGCCTGAATTTGACTGTAAAATGACCATGAACACAGCTCTTTCATGTATAAGAGATATTTTTTGATTCATGGGAATTTTCAAGGGAAAAAGAGATTTTCTTTTATTCAATTTTATTTGTAGATGGAGAAAATAATCCTTCAGGATGAAATGAAATTTTCCACAAATTCAATTTAAAAAAGATACAAAGAAGAAAAACTTCTTATTTTGATTTTATTTTTGTGTTTTTTTTTGGTTTCTTGTAAGTGATACTTGAGAGAAAAAGAAGAATTTTGGGATAAAAAGAAAACATGAAGAAATTGGAGATTAAAAATATTGAGAGGTATTTTCTGCTTGATTTTTTATTTGTTTTGAATTTTAATTAAATGAATTTTTAAGGACTAACTGAAGAAACCCTAAATCATCACAATTCGATAAAAAGTTACTGAGAAATTCAACATTGATGATATTTAAAAATTGACAGCTGTCAATTTTCAGGATGGCGGTCCTCAAATTCTACTGTACAGTAGAATTGTACTGTCGACAGTCATGAAAAATTCAAAAAGAAATTTCTTAAGTGTAGAATTTTCAAATAACCAGAAGAATTCAAAATATTTTAAACATTATAATAAACAATATTGATTAAAGTTGTTTTTTAAATAATTTATGAACAGATTTTTAGAGTAGAAATTTTAGATTATTAAAAATCTTTGTCAAAATTATCTATATACATAGGCTTCATTGAAAAATATCAACGGAACAAAAATTCATAGCAAAAGAGATAGCAAACAAAAATAAATCTGGATTGGACACACACTAAGAAAGAAAAATTCTTGACGACATCACAAGACAAGTAGTTCATGAAATTCGCCAGACAAAAATAAGCAAAAACGCTCTACTATCACTAATCAATTGTCTATTTGTAATTAAGCAGTTTAATAAGACAAACCTTTCATTGAACTGACGGATATAGCAGAGAATTGAATAAGATTCAAAACTTTTGCTTGTGCATTTTGCTTTAAATTATAGAAATTCATCAAAGGATTAGTCGAAAAATCTGTTTATCATATTTTGAAAATTCATTATTTACAAACAAGCTAAAATTCAACTGAATTTTTATTTCAAAAGCTACAATAGAAATTAATGAAAGAGATAAATAAAGAAGAACAAAAACACACATTCATGTAAAGATTTATAATTAAACTACACGAAGAAGTTGAAAAAGTTTTTCCCTTTTACTTAAATAACACAAAACTATCAGCCAAAATTCACCACCAGAACTAACTTTTTCCATGCTCATTCATCTTGAAACGGTAAAGAAACGGAGAGAGATTCTGCAATTTACATAAAATCGACGCAAATCTAATATATTATTAAACCTATTACTTTCATGAACATTTCTCAAGAGCAACAACAACAACAGAAGCGAAATAAACATAGAAAACTAACTCTAACGAACTAACTTTATTTAGGTTCAATTAATTGGAATGGAATTAAGATTATAAATTGTGAAAACACAAAAGGCGAACATTTACATCAACTATAGGAAGCGCAGAAATGTTTATTGTTTGCCTTCTCACACTGTGGTTGTGGAAACTTTCTTTTAGCAGCCACTGCTGATGCTGCTATTGCCGTTGTAAGAATAACAACGATAATAAAGTTTAATTAAAGTAAATAAACACACAATCGAATGAAGTGAGTGCGAGATTGGCATGAATAGTTTCCTTCCTTTTCCTTCACCTTCAAACTAAATTTCCTGATGTAGAATTTTAAATAACAAAATTTGCAAAATTATTTGATGATGCGTGTAATGGAAAGGTCATGATTTATGTTCGGTGTGTGGCAACCCTTTTGACAACAAATTTTTTAACAGTTTTTTTTGTTTGATAGCAAAAAAATATACAAATTTAAATTGACGTCAATATATTGCAGATACTGAATAAATATGCTGCAAAATATAGAGAAAAATGTTGACATTTTGAATACCAGTAAAATTTTGACATGAAATTTATTTTTGAAAATTTTGAAATTTTTTGAACAAATTTTCAAAAAAGTTGTTTGTAAATTTTGTCAAAATTTATTTTAAAAATTCTTCAAAAAAATTTCAAAGTTTCAATTTTTCACTGGAAAATTTTTCAAACAGCAACAATAAAAATTCACATAAATAGAAAATTGAATTTTAAATTTTTTTTTTTTGCTTCTCCCTGTATCAAAAACAAAAACCATCAAATTTTAACCCTTTTTTCTCACTGTTTGTCTCTCAAATATTGCAAATTCCACATTCTATATTCACATGCATGCATATCAACGAGTGAGTGCGGAAAATTCGATTGAAATTGAGTTTGAAGTGTGAAACATTGCAAGCCATAAATAAATATATACTGACATGCTGTTAATGGCAAATGCCAATGCATAAAAATCCCCCAACGGCATAATATGTGTATGACTATGTGCTTGGCTTCTGCTTATGCATTTGAGAGGAGATTAATAATTAAATTTCAAGTTGATTATTTCACTTGATTTATGCTAAATTGTTTAATTGGTAGATTAAAAATTTACACAGAATGTGTGTGATGTTGTTGTGGTGATTTAGTTAGTGAATGACAGGGGAATTTTCTGATGTAATGGAAAGTGTATTTGTCGATTTCTTAAATTAATTGCACAATTTTTAATTAATAAATGTTTAAAATAAGTCATTCTATGCTTAGCTAAAGTTCGAGTTTTTTAACTAGAAGAAAAATGTTTCTGTAAAAAAGACGCAAAAAGCTATATAGCGTCACAAAAAATTGCATACACAGAGAGAAAAACTTTTTAATTGGCATAAAGTTGGATCTAATAAAGCGACTTTATGCCAGAAAAAAAAAAAACTTTATTAGAGCTAAAAAAGTTTTATAAGAAATAAAAAGTTTGTTTGGAAAAAATTTATGAGTATCATAAAGTATACTTTTTATACCTCATAAATAGCTTTATTAGATCCAATTTTATGTCAGTTAAAAAGTTTTTCCTATGTGTATTAGCTACAAAACCTTTACACAATATCGCTTAGCGTCATATAAAGTCAAAGATATTTTCCTTTATTTATCATTAAAAATTTCAAAAGTTTTTATTTATCAAATGACGAAAGACTCACAGTTCAGATAAGTTGTTAAATTCATTGTAGTGTCTATTCCTGATTTATAGATTATTGATCATTTATTTAGAATGTAAAAGTGAAATATATTATTTTGCAAATCAAGATTTTAAATGTTAAATGGGTCTGTAGCTCAAATGGTAGAGCGCTTGCTTAGCATGTAAGAGGTAGCGAGATCGATACTCGCCAGATCCAAATATTTTCTTTTTTTGCAATTTCTTTTTGTGAATTATTTTTTAATCCTTACAAAAAATTTTCTTTAATTTTTCATTAACAATAATCAAGAATAAAGTAGAAACAAATGCGATTTAATTACAAAGTTTATTGCTAAAAAATTACTAAACATTGTGAAAATATTGCTGAATATCACTAAAAATAGCCAAAAAAAATCATAAAAATCGACAATAATTGTCTAATATTGCTTGAGTCATTCAGTGTTGTTACACAGGCGGCCTAGACTGTCAGTGATAATATTTACAAAAAATCCGTTATGGAAAACGTTTAAGGCCTCTCTACAATTTCCATTGCGGAGTTTTTTGTAAATATTATCACAGGCAATCTCAGGCTGCCTGTGTAACTGGACGGGAGTCGTTTTGTTTCACCATTTGATAAAAATTCACACTTTAGTTAAAATTTAAAATTTTTAAATCTAAATAATTTGAAATATTTCATAAAAACTGAAGGATTATTTAATAGACACTCAAAGAATTTAATTTTGTCGTCTTTTTCAATCTAACTCAATTAAAGTTGTAAGCTACAAAATTCAATAACATAAAAGGGGTAGAGAAGAAGCATAGAAATAGCAAATAAGTGAATGAGAAAGAATTTTTTGTTTATTGTCTCACATTCAATTTTCCTAAACGACACCATTACGAATTGTAATGCATAAGCGAAACATACAAAATGAGTATGATAATCAAAAATATTCAAATCGACAAGCGGAGCAATTTTTGTGATGGAAAATTTTTCAATAATTTTAATAATCTCACTCTATACATGAGCAGCAAGAAGGGATGATAATAAAAAATATGTATAATATCATGCCGACAATATTCCTAAAGAAAGATATGACAAATAATAAAAATGGTAAAAATGTCTTGGCATTTTACATACAAATTCAATATTTTCATTCACTTGCTGGCATTCATGCCATGAGTATTGAATAAATCGCCTTCAATTCTATTTTTTCAAGTATTTCACTTGAGATAAAGAGAGAGAAAAATATGACAATAAATACAAATAAATTTTTTTTGTCTCATCTCCATAGGCATTTTTGTGCTGTGTCATTTGAAATCAAATAAAAGAAAAATGAAATTGAGATGTATGAATAATCTTCATCTCTATCTTATCCAAGGGATCATACATAAGAAAGTCAATATGTAAAATTGAGTACCACTTGGATTTATGATTTTATTTGCATAGCTTAAGGGAATGAAATAATAAAAATAATGAAATTTAAATTCTTTTTCTTTTTCTTCTTTTATCATCAAATTCACATTTAAAATTTAAAGTTTTCATTATTTAACACTGTTCATTTTTCATTTCTAAATTACACACATTGAGGATTTACATGTCAATCGATAAATAGAAGCTTTGCATGAATGTTTTTTCCTTCAATATTCTAAATTGCACATTTTTTGTTTAGAGGGTAATAAAATTAGATTTGCGTGATGTTATCACTTTATTGAAATCTTTGTGTGTTTTTTGTAGGTGGCGAAACAATTGCTAATATTTATTTAATGTCTTTTTCTGTTTTTGTTGGTTTTTAGTGATTTTGTTAGAATTTTGAAAAAAAAATATTATAAAAATTTGAACTTTTTGATTTCATTTTGAATTAGCTATACAAAGCCAAATATCAGTAATTTTTGTTGCTTTTGCCACTTTTTGTATGTTGTTTTCAAAAAAAAAAAATTTACCGGTTTTAAAAAAGCTAAAAACTTGTCATTTTTGTCACTTTTATTATGAAATTTTATCATTTTTTTGCCACCAATTCCCTTTAATCGCTCTTCATAATTTTGTATTAAGTTTTTTAATCTTAAACTTTTAATTCAGAGTCCGAAACCTTTTTTTGCTTTTAAGTCGCGACTAACTAAAATTCAACTAATTTTATACTATACTTTAGTGTAATTTTAGTAAATTTTTGTTGTTTTTTAGTTGTAAATTTTAATCGACTAAAATTTAGCCGAAGATTTTAACCGGTTAAATTTTTCGTTGATTTTTAGTCGATGTTTTTAACCGACAAAAATTGATTTTAGTCGACTAGAATTGAAATTCATTCGACTAAAACAGTTTTTGGTATTTTGAATTGGTACTTAATTTTAAATCAACTAAAAATTAGTTAATCAAAAAACGGATTCGGACTCTGCTTTAATGAATCTCATGATTAATCTAAATGATTTGATAAAATTAAATTTTCTTGATATCAACGTAAATTCAAAGCAAAACAATTGTACACAATCTCAAATGAAGTCTAGATGTAAACACACGGTGCTCTTTTTTGCTCTTTCATTGCTCATTTTACATTTCATTTTGTTCTTTCACGTTAAATTTTAATTTTTTTACATACTTTTAGTTTGAGTTTGTTTTGAGCAAGTTTTATTGCTCATTTTTGCTCTTTATTTGCGTGCCCAGGTCAGGCATAAAGTAATATTTTTGCACAAATTATTCAAAAATGTAGCAAAATCACACAAATATAACCAAAATATCACAAAATACTTATAGTTGCTTTGCCTTGTGAAAAATTACTTTAAAATTTCCCTAACATAAAAATAAAACAAATAAACCACAAAACATTTGACTCACATTCATTCAAAAGTCATTAATAAAAATTGATTTTCGTCCGCACACATACACAAATTCTCCCCTTTTTTTCTATATGTCTGATTGATGTCTAACGATTGACATGTCATGATAATCATAAATTATTTCTTTAAAAACAAACTATCAAAATGTAAAGTGTGAGTCCTGCGACACTTGTTAAAAATGCAAAAAAACATCAATTTTATTAGCAATTTTCTATATTGACTTTCACATGCAATTTTTCAATCATTTTTTAGTGCTGGCGTCACATGCGAGGCTAAAAAGACAAATTTTTATTTTTCCTATCACGTTCGAGAAAATTTTTTTTAGCTTTAAATGATTTTGACGTGTTTGCATCAAAGGAACAATCCATCATTGTTGTTATTTTACCTTATCATTTCTATCTGAATTCACATCTTTCAAACATCAAAGTCAAAAAGAAGGAAAAGAAAATTAAATTTAACAAGAAGTGAAATAACATGAATGCGAAATCGAATAAAGCGTCTCTTTTCATGTGTAATTTGCGGTTTACATTCTGTGATTTCTTAAGTGTCTTCTCACTTTTTTTTAATATCATCAAATTCAATTGATATTTTTTTCTCTCCCCTGTTTCTAATTATTTCTTGACTGTTCACTTTTTACTTTTTGCAAAAAAAAAAAGAAATTGGATTTATCAACAACATGATGTTTGAGAATTTCATTAAAAAGGTGAATTTGTCTCGTTTCCCCCTTCAATTGTAAGCAAAAAAATATTACTTTCAAATGAACATTTTAAACAACAATTTTTCTCTCTTTCCTTTTGCGCGAGGGGTGCGAAAAAAATGTTTGCAAAAAAATCAATTCATGAAAAATTCATTTCTTCGGTTTGAGCTGTCGTGGATTATCAGTGCTGTCGATGATACTTTTTTCTTTTTTCGTTTGTATGTTTGTTTATTGCATGTTTATTTCGCAAATGTAAAAGGAAAACATTCTGAATTTTTTTATGTACGCTCTCGCGGTTTCTTTTTTTCTCAATCGAGGAGGGTTGTGTTGTATAAGAATGACTTATAATTGAGACATTACCACAAGTAAAAGATTGAGAGATCATTTCCCAGTTGAGAAAAGTGTGAGTGAATGAGAAAAATATGCAAATTTAAATTTATTGATTTTTATTTCTTTCTTTAAAGTGTGATGATTAAAATTGGTGTTGGTTTGCAATACAGAATCATTTTTAATAATTGAATTGAAAATAAAATTTATACAAAATTAACAGCAACAAACTCCTCTTCTTTGTTTCTTTATTTGGACAATTCTTAAAATTTGTTCTTGTAGTTATTCTTGAATTTCTTTTTAGTTACAAAATGTTTTTTTAGCTTCAAATGATTTCAAATAAGTAAATTTAACTACAGTTTCATATTTAATCATCAGGGTGGTGAAAAAATTGACAATTTGCGATTGACAGGGGGATAGACACGGTGGCAAAGTGGCAAAAAGTGGCAAAAGTGGCAAATAGTTTGCCACCGTGTCCATCCTCCTGGTGATTTATTTGAAGAAAATTTTGTAATTGAAAAATAATTTTAAAAAAAATAACGATTTAAATCCTAATCATTTCAGTACTAATCATGAGAAATCAAAAACTACATAAAGATGAAATTGAAACTTCAAATAGGAGAATTATTGGCTTGATTTATTTATTAATTTGGTCTTATAAACAAGTTGCAACGAATATGCTGATAGTTCAGATTCATGTAGATTAGAGAAGTTTAGACCAAATAACATTATATATTTTCGTACAGCTTTATACAGACTTGTCTACAAAAGTTGAGATTAGGACAAGTTTATGCGAAATCTAGTAGAAGCCCAAAGAGTTTCAACTTGTAAAGTTCACGGTTATTCAATAAAATATAGAAAACGCTAAATAATAATTAAAATTTTCAAATATTTTGTGTCACAAAACAATTTTACATTTCGCATACTGTCGCTCACTTTCGCGCATTTTACAATTTTTTGAGTTTTGCCCCTCCTTCGAGTTGAGACCCCTTGGGTAGAGACTCAAAAAATTTTAAATATTATTTTTAGAAAGTGTCAAGAATTTCTTCTTCAAACCATGCTTTCCATGAAATGATATGTTAAGCAGAAATTCATTCTTTTAGGAAAATAAAACAAAAAATACAACAATCTGCTTATTCATATTTGATTAATAAGTTATTAGTTACAATTCTAAACAATTCAAGAAGAAAATTTGATTGTAAAACATACTTCAAAATGATATAATTCAAAAACTTCATCATCACCCTAAATCGAAAAATAAATTTCATGAATAAAAAACTTCATTAAATTTTTCCTATTATTTATGAATAACGCACATTAAAATGTAAAAAAGAAAGAACATTTTCTATATTTAAAATAAGCAATAATTTATCAATTCCCAATAAGGCATTCTTTCTTTCTTCCTTGCTCTTTCTCTCAGTGAGTGTATCTTATAACATGCTCAGTGAAGCATTCTAATAGACTAAATGTATTGTAAAAAAAAGAGAGAATGAAGATAGGAATTGAGGTTCATTTTCCTATAAATTGCAAACATATTTTTAGCTCAAGAACAGAGAAAGAGAAAAGCGTAATAATAAATTTTAAAATACCAAAATAAAAAAATGCTGAAGTAAGAAGAAGCAGAAAATATTTACATTTTCAACTCACCGTGAGGCATCGTCTCTTGTTACACCGTAAATAATTGGTTCATGATATTACACACTCCACATATGTGTAAGAGAGAAGAGGGACGAATAATGTTGCAATGTAATAATGTACAGCAAGTTTGTGGCAAATATGGAGTGAGAATTTTATCTCAAGAGATTTCTTCTCTATCTTTATAAAATCTTAAGGCGAAAAATTTAAGTAAGAGAAAGATAAAATTGATTGTTCAAGACGAAAACCTCGAAATAACCGCATGAAATATTTACATACCCTTATTCCTTGTCTTACATTTACTTCCTTAAGACAAGACACAAGAAAATCACAAATTAATATCATGAATGGTTAAAAATCGTAAGGAAGGCAGAAAAAACAACAAAATCCAATTAATTTGGTGTCAAATAAATTACGAAATAGTAAATTGATGTAAATGAAAGAATTTAATTGGAAATTTGTGATTTTTTTCACTAAAACAACATTAAGAATTTTCACATTTGAATGCAATTAAAAAGGAATTTTCCTTACGGTAACGACATCATATTTTTCTCATGTTTATGTTTCACGTTCTTCTGTGGTTTCTGTTCTAACTGATGATGTCGCCAGGTGAAATTTCTTGAGAAGACTGCAACAAGGCGTAATGACAAAAGAAATTAAAGTAAAAGACGCTTCTGGAATGGGAAAAATTTTCTTTTGGTCATTTTTGAATATTTTATTTTTCTACAAAAT
>JACWBX010004262.1:48835-68168 GCA_014622435.1 Polypedilum pembai
GAAAGTCATCCGTAATATGAATTTGAAAATCTGGATTGCTTCAGAAGACTCAGCAGTTCTTTATATGTGTTTTTTGTTTTATTTAATTTATTTTATTTGAATCTTCTGATTAGAAACGAATCAGTTAATTCTGTAATCTGATAATCAACACTGATCTGTGGCGATAAAAATGCGCTTAAGTACTCCGATCCGTGGTCGTGTACTTTCTATATCTTTTAAACTTACATCAGTTAAAGTTTCAATTTTCATCTCAATCATTCCCAAAATGATGAATTTCGATTCACTTCTTCTTAATAAAATTGAAATCGTCTGAATGTTGAAAACTTCAAGACATGTTGACTTCTCATGAAGATTTCTTTCAATTATTTTTAGCTACATAAATGAAAAATCACTTTTACAGAAAATTTTGATTATAGACCATAAGATGGGTCGAATTCAGTATACATCCAATCTAAAATATTCGACTGTATGTTTTAAAATTATTTTGTTATATCACCATTGGCGGAACATTTTCAACCAAGAAAAAATTCGGTTGAAACTCGAATAATTTTTTCGGGCTAGAAAAAGTCGGGTAGTAAAAATTTTCTAGCCAAAAAAATTCGACCCATCGTATGGTTAACACCCGAAAAATTTCTTTTAGATTAAAAAATTCTTAAAAAGATTCAATAAATTCTCAAAAATAAAGAAACTCAATTACCTTCTTAAAAAATGTTTCACATCGTGAAAATAAATGCCAATAAACGAAAATTGGTGTCATAAAATGTAAAAAAGTTGCAATTTGATTAATTTTCTTTAAATGATTGAAAATTATTCTCATTAATACCCAATAAAATGAAATAATTGTCAAAATAAAATTATTAAAAATTGTGATGAAAATTTCGATTGAAAATTTTTCTTCGATCATTCTTTTTGTCCATAAAACTTTAACAATTTCATTTTTGATGATTTTTAATTCTCTTGAATTTCTCATCATTTGAATTTTAAGATCAATAAATTCTAAATTTTCAATCATTAACTCAACATAATAAACAAACATCAAATCATTGCTGCAATAAATTAATTCAGCAAATAACGATTGTGTGTGAAGAATTCTGTTATTAGCAGTTCGACTACAAATATATTTTGTAACTCGTACACTAATAACCAGAAATATTCGATAGAAAAATTTTTTCTCGCATTTATGAGACTTTTGAGTGAATTTTGGTTTTAAATTTTCTTCAATTTGTCGTTGCAAATTTCTCAAACTCAAAGCTCGATAGACAATAAAATTTTGAATAAAAATTGGAACAATACTTTGAATAGCTTGAGTTACATCATAAATTCCATGACCACCAAACCATGGATTAATGAAAAATGGATAATAAAACACAAAATGTCCTTGCAGTAAATTTATAAAAAGTTGAAATATCAAAAATAAATATTTTGAAATTTTAAATTCTGTGAAATTTATTCCAAGTAAGTTTGTGATAAAGACAAAAATTTCTTTGCTTGTTTTCATGTTGGTAAGTTGTAATAGACTGATTTTGATGAATGGCACGTAAGCTGTTGTTTGTGTTCTCACAAAAGTAATTAATTTACAATTTCCAATGTCAATTGATTGTGACTTGTGGCGATCTCAATAAAAGATTAAAAAAATTGATTTATTGTTTATATGTTTTATAAATAAAATTGATAATTGCAGTAAACATCTAATTATAATTTAATGAAAATTAAATATAAATGAAAATGTAGTTAATGCTGATGAATAAACGTTGCTCATCTTCAATATGGATCGACAATAAAAAGTTGAATCATCATCACGAAAAAGTTCATGACTGCTCCAAACATCTAAAAAGTAATACTTCTGTAAATACGAGGGAATGAACACTAAGGCAAAAAGGAAAAAATAAAAGTTTTTTGCCCCAGTGTCTATTCCTTCGTAGAAATATTAAACAACAAGAATTATTTTTACTTACATCAGTTAAAGTTTCAATTTTCAACTCAATCATTCCACAGATTTTGAACTTTGACTCATCAGAGTTCAATAAAATTGTCAACATTTCGATTTTGTGAAATTTTAGTTTTGATGATTTTTTATGAAGATTTTTTTCTAGAAGTTTGAGCTACAAAATAAAACATTGAAAACTCGTTAATTAACTAATTTATCAGGATAGAAAACAAGGCTTGGAAACTTAATCTATTGATAAATTTTAATTAAAATATTAAATATCCCAGCCTTAGTACAAAATGTCTAAATTTACTCACAGTCATTTTAAATTCTATACATTTTGCAAATAAAAGCCAAAGCACAAACATTGGCCAAATAAAATGTAAAAAAGTTGAAAAATCAACTAAATCATGCAAGTGGTTAAAAATAATTCTCATTAGTGTCCAATAGAAAGAAATTATAAAATAAATAAAGTTATATGTGATTGTAAGAAACACTTGAAAAGAATAAAATTTTTCTATGTCTCTTTTAAGCCACAAAATTCTTATTAGTTCATTTTTAATCCATTTCAAATCATCACAAGTTCGAATCATTAAAATTTTATAATTTAAAAATTTTAACTTTTCAATCAAAAGTTCAACATAAAAAACAAACATCAAATCATTGCATGAGTAAATCAACTCAGGTAAAGTCACTTGAGTATTAAAAATGAAATGAAAATATGTATTAAAACTTATTCCAAAAATATATTTCAAACATCTTATCACGACAACCACTAAAAATCTTTTTAAAAATTTTTCTTCGCATTTTTCAACAATTCTTGTGTATTTTGGAATTAATTTATGTTGAAAACTCTTTTGAAGTTTTCTCATTTTTAAAATTCTAAATAAAATAAAATATTGTAAAATTACGGGAATTTGAACTTGATAAAAATCAATACAAATAAAAACAAAATGATAATAGGTTTGATTTTTTTGCATAACGAAAGGATAATAAAAACAAAATCCAAATTCTATAACAAAAATAAAAATTTGAAAAATCAAAATTGATCTCGTTGAGAGAAAAATATTTCCTAAATTCACTCCTAAAGCATTTGTTATCACAAGAAAAATTTTGTGTGTCAACATCTTGTCAATTGAATGAATAAACTAATAAATTTTTTTACTAACTATAATTTTTAATTGACTAATTATTTGACCTCTAATTATGTAACATTAAAATTATTATTAATCATCAATTATGAATTTCATAACAATTATTTTAAGGGTTGTGAATTTTATAAAAAAAAACAAATTATCAGAAAATATTTAGGTTCCTTTGCTTATAAAGAGTTCTGTTAATGAATATCAAAAATAACTGTCATTTTGTATTTAAATTATATTGTTAGATTATTGGTCACCGAGCCGACAGATAATCTGCAGATAAATCAGCGGACAATCTGCAGATAATCTGCAGTTTTTTCTGTCGATTTTTCCGCAGATATCTGCAGAAAATTATCGGATTTGTGACTATGAGACGTCTATTCCGAGTGGGATTTGAATTCATGTTCCCTGATTGTCGATCAGATAATCTTTCTATTAACATATCGACATACATCTCAAAGCTTGATAATTTGCCAATTTAAAGTTTTTTAATTGCTCTCATAATAAGTTTATGTTGTAATAAGATTATAAAGAATCTAACAGAGTAACAAAAGTATATACCTACGTACTTTACTTACTTTTATATAAGCAAATTACTTTCTTATTTTCATATCAAATGTAAGCGACTACGTACGTACTTTTACAATCCTGAGTTCTAAATTATATTGTTTGCTTTCATGATTCACAAGAAAACATTTTAAGTAACAAGTTCACACTCCTTGATTCATTAAATCATAAAAAGCTATTTAAAAAATTACAATAATTTAATAAATTGGATCGACAATGAAGAGTTGAATCATCATCACAAAAAAGTTCATAACTGCACCAAACATCTGTGAAATACGATAAAAAAGATATTTAAAAAAATTATATTAGGTCACATATGGTACTTACATCAGTTAAAGTTTCAATTTTTAACTCAATCATTCCACAGAGTTTCAATTTTGACTCTTCAGAGTTCAATAAAATTGTCAACATTTCGATTTGGTGAGATTTTAATTTTGAAGATTTTTCGTGAAGATTTCTTTCTAGAGATTTTAACTACAAAATTTAACTAAAATTAGAAATTTTAAAGGCTTGAGAATTCTTTAATTTTAGTTTGATTTGTTTAGCAAAATTCAAGTTAAATAATTAAAGATTTCTCAGGCCTAAGAAATTTTTTTAAGTATTTTAAAATTTAACTCACAGTCAATTGAAATTCTTCACATTTTGAGAAAACAATCCAAAGCATAAATGTAGGTGTCAAAAAGTGTAAAAAAGTTGAATAATCAGCAAATGTGTTAAGACGATGAAAAACTATTCTCATTAGTAGAAAATAAAAAGAAATAACACTCAAAATAAAGTTATAAGTGATAGTTGACAAAATTCCAATTGAATAAAAATTTTCAACTTTTCTTTTCATCCAAAAAATTCTTATTATTTCTTTTTTAATCAATTCAAAACTTTTAATATTTCGAAACGTTTGAATTTTATAGCTTGAAAATTTCAAATTTTCTGACATGAGTTCAACAAAATAAATGAACATCAAATCATTGCAGGAATAAATTAACTCAGTTAAAGCTGTTTGAGAGTTATAAGTCAAATAAACTTTGTCATTGCCAAAAATATATTTCACAATTCTTATCAAGATAATTACTGAAACTCTTTTCAAAAAATATTTTTCATATTTATCAAATTTTGGTGAAAATTTTGAATGTAATTCATTTATTAATTTCGTTTGAATATTTTTAAATTTTAAAACTCTTAAAAGAAGAAAATATTGCAAAATTACAGGAACTTGTCTTTGATATAAATTAATAAAAGTATAAATAAAATAAGTTTCTGGAATAAATTTATTATATACAAAAGGATAATAAAAACAAAGTCCAAGTTCAAAAACAAAAATCAAAATTTGAAAAACTAAAACATTTTCAATCGAAATAAAAAATTTTCCTAAATTAACTCCCAAAATGTTTGTTACAGCGAGGAATACTTTATGCGTTGACATTTTTTGAAATAATCAAATAAACTAAGAAGGCTTTGGAGTGATGTTCAAAGAGGTTTGATGACACAAAAGCTTAATTGATTTAATATTGAAATTTATTGTTATTAATCATTAGGAAAACAATAAATCATAAAATAATGATGAGAGTACATTGATAAGACTTTTTCTTGATTGTTTTAAATTGCCTTTTCATTCAGTATGGATCAGCCATAAAAAGTTGAATCATCATCACAAAAAAGCTTACTATGGCTCCAAACATCTGAAATTATTAAAATTTTAGTATTTTATTCAATAAAAAAATTAAAAAAAAACTCTCAGGACTATGCACTCATTACTTTCAATCTGCTTTTTTATGTTTTTTTGTACTTTCTTCGTTTGTTTTTGAAGTTTCTTATACGTTTTTGTACCTAAAAATGCCTTTTTTACCTCTATTTTTGAGTGCATAATCCTGGAGATTCAAAAATTTTTCCTCACATCAGTTAAAGTCTCAACTTTCATCTCAATCATTCCACAGAGTTTGAATGTTTTCTCTTCAGAATTTAGTAAAATTATAAATGTTGTGGTTTTGTGAAATTTTAATTTTACTGATTTTTCATGAAGATTTTGCTCTAAAGATTTCAACTAAGGAAATAAACTAATTGAAAATTTATCCAAAAAGTTCAGGCGTAGACACACGTCGTTGTTTGTTGCTCTTTTTTGTATTTTTGTATTAAAATACCCAGATTAAATTATCAATATCCTGGTGTGCAAGCACAAAAGAGATCAACAAAGAGTAACTTGGAGCAAATTAAAGCCAAAAATATCAAAAAAGCAAATGGCAGCAACATAGAGCAACTTGTAGCTCATAGTTGCTCTTTGTTGCATCTGGTTGCCGATTTTCAGTGTCTACACCTGACAAAAAAGTCTCAAATTTAACTTACAATCGATTGAAATTCTTCACATTTTGATAAAAGAATCCAAAGTATGAAAACTGGTCTCAAGAAGTGTAAAAATGTTGAAAAATCAACTAAATCATCCAAATATTTAAAAATAATTCTCATAATTGTCCAATAAAAAGAAATTATAAAATAAATAAAATTAAATGTGATTGTAAGAAACACTTGAACAAAATAAAATTTTTCAACGTCTCTTTTAAGCCATAAAATTTTTATCAATTCGTTTTTGATCCATTTAAGATCTTTAGAAGTTCGAAACATTTGAATTTTGTAGTTTAAAAATTTTAACTTTTCTATCATGAGCTCAATAAAATAAATAAACATCAAATCATTGCATGAGTAAATTAACTCAGGTAAAGTCATTTGTATATTCAAAATAAAATGATCAAAATCAACACCAACAATAAATTGTACAGATCTGATAAGCACAAGCACTAAAAATCTTTTTAAAAATTTTTCTTCACATTTTTGCACTATTCTCGTGTACTTTGGAGTTAAATTATTTCTTAATTTCTTTTGAAATTTTCTCATAATGAAAACTCTTAGAAGAATAAAATATTGCAAAATTACAGGAATTTGTTTTTGATAAATATTTATTCCGCCATAAATGAAATGATATTTTTTACTAAATTTAACAATAAACAAAGGATAATAAAAACAAAAAAGAAATTCCATCACAAAAACAAAAATTTGAAAATTTTGAATGGTTTTAGTTGAAAGATAAATTTTTGTTAAATTTACACCCAAAATATTTGAAATTGTTAGAAAAATTTTATGCGTCAACATTTTGTGGGTCAAATATATAAACTGATGACATTTTTATAATTATTTACTTTATACGTCATTAAATTTTTGACCTTTACTGAAATAAACTAAAAAACTAATAAATCATCAAATGTCATATTTGTGCTCTTCATTTATTCAACCTTAACATTCAATAGAAACTATATTGGAAAATACTACAATCAGTACCATTTGATATAATGAATAAATTACCAATAAGGATCAACAATAAAAAGTTGAATCATCATTATAAAGAAACTGATTATAGAACAAAACATCTGAAATTATTGGCAAAATATAAAAAATTTAACCATTTTTCTTTTTTCATGCTTACATGAGTTAAAGTTTCAATTTTCAACTCAATCATTCCACAAAGTATGAACTTTGACTCATCAGAGTTTAATAAAATTGTCAACATTTCGATTTTGTGAAGTTTTAATTTTAAAGACTTTTTATAAAGATTTCTTTCTAGAGATTTCAACTGCAAAAAGAGAAAAATGTTAGAAACTTTTAGAGAAAAAAAAATATTTGAACTTACAACAATTTTAAATTCTTCAAATTTTGAGAAAATAACCCAAAGCATAAACATTGGTTCAACAAAATGTAAAAATGTTAAAAAATCAATTAATTTATTTAAATGGCTAAAAATAATTTTCATGAGCGTATAATAGAAAGAAATTATGCAATAAATAAAATTAAATGTGATTGTGAGTAAAACTTGAACAGAATAAAATTTTTCTATGTCTCTTTTAAGCCATAGAAGCCTTATTAATTCATTTTTGATCCATTTCAAATCATCATAAGTTCGAATCATTAAAATTTTATAATTTAAAAATTTTAGTTTTTCTATCATGAGTTCAACAAAATAAATAAACATCAAGTGATTGCATGAGTAAATCAACTCAGCAAATCCTGTTTGGGTATCAAACACTAAATAAAATAATTGGAAAGCAACAATAAATTTAGAAAATCTAATTATTAAAATTACTAAAAGTCTTTTTAAAAAATTCTTTTCACAATTATTTTTTGCATAATTTTGCCTAATCTTGCTCAATATATTTTTTTGAAGTTTTCTCTTTTTAAATGTTCCATAAATTATAAAATAAATCAAAAATATTGGAAATTTCGTTTCAAAAATATCAAAAAAAGTGTAAATAAAATGAGTAGAATATGAATATTCAACTACTATTGCAGGAAAAACGAAAGAGAGTAAAATTTCAATAATTAAAACTAAAATTTGAAAAATCACAATTGTTTTGACAGAAAGATAAAGATTTGCTAAGTTAACTGCTAAAATATTTGAAATTACGAGAAAAAGTTTTTGTGTCAACATTTTATGAACTTTAACAACAAACTAAAAAGATATGACATAATTTTATAAAAATTACTTATTGAACAATTAATCAATCATTTTCTAATTAAAAATAATACATATAAAAGCCTCATTTACTTTTAAAAGCTACTCAATAAATATCACAATTAAGGGAAAACAACTCTTGAAAATGTCAACAGAGTTAACCATTGAATCTCAAAAATTTTGTACGAAACTATTAAAAAATTCAAGCAATGTGAATTCCATCAAAAAATTATCAAAATGTCAAAAATATTATCAAAAACAAGGCCTGAGAACTCTTTCAAAAATTTTTTAATTCCAATTTGATCCCAAATTTCGTAAATTAGCCATATTTAAGCAGATATTTTAATGAGCAATCACTTGTTTACTTGTAAAAGCAAAGAATCAATCATTAACTCAAACTCTGTTTTCCTTATCAAGAGTTCTAGCCTCTTGAAAATTTTTTGTTAGGTTTTTTGATAGAGTTCTTTCCCCTTAATCACAATAATTAAAACATGGCTATGCATAGCTTGGAAATAAAATTTTAAATCATTATTTTTTGAAAGTTAAGTTAATTAACTAGTCTAATGTGATTTTAACAATCCATAAACTCAATAAATTCAATAAATTTTCCAAAAATTTGATCAGTTTTAAAGCTCTAAATTTAAATTTCTTCAAATTTATTTTTTCTTGGTGAACTCTAAAAAACTTAACGAATACTTTTGACCAATTAGATATTAGTAATTTTGATGCTTACTTCACTGGAAAATATTCAATAAAAAATCATAAATTCTGTTCATTAAATTTATTGACAAAAAATTTACTTCATCTTAAATGAGCAAATAAATGAAATATTTTTATAGATCAGTTGATTATTGAGCTAAAGTCTAAAATATTAACAATTTTTGGAAAATATTTTCAATATTTAAGATTTATTTTAATTTTTTACATCATTTAAAATTCAAAGTTAAAAGCTAGGTTGATATGTACAGTTTTGACTAAATTCGTTTGAATTTTATTGAAATTGTTCGCAAATGTACAGAAATTAGCAGAAAAGAGCAGAATCTTCATCATTTTTATATTCTGTATTGAAAGTTTTAGCTTTCATTTCAATCATCCTAGAAATTTTAAATTTTTCTGTTCAGAATTCAATAAAATTAATTCTTCATGAAGATTAATAATAACCAAGAAATACTGACAATGAATTATTCATAAGGATCAACTATAATCAGTTGAATCATCATCACGAAAAAGTTGATAATTGCGCCAAGCATCTGAAAAGTAAAAAAAAATTAAAATAGTAAAAAAGTCATCTTTTATGCTTACATGAGTTAAAGTTTCAATTTTCATGTCAATCATTCCACAGTGTTTGAATTTCGTCTCATCAGAATTTAGTAAAATTGTCAACATTTCGATTTTGTGAATTTTTAATTTTGATGATTTTTTATGAAGATTTCTTTCTAAAGATTTAAGCTTTAAATCCAATAAATTTTAGAAATTTAGTTTAATTTCAAAACTTTTACTCACAGTCAAATGAAATTCTTCAGATTTTCCAAATAACATCCAAAATATAAAAACTGGTTGCAGAAAATGTAAAAATGTTGAGAAATCGTTTAATTTATTTAAATGGTGAAAAATAATTCTCATTAGGGTCCAGTAGAAAGAAATTATGCAGTAAATAAAATTAAATGTGATTGTGAGGAAAACTTGAACAGAATAAAATTTTTCTATGTCTCTTTTAAGCCATAAAAGTTTTATCAGATCACTCTTGATCCAGTTTAGATCTCTTTTAGTTCGAAACATTAGAATTTTGTAATTAATAAATTTTAACTTTTCTATAATGAGCTCGATATGAAAAACAAACATCAAGTCATTGGATGAGTAAATCAACTCAGGTAAAATCATTTGAGTATTGAAAATTAAATAAATTAAATTAATTCCAAAAATATATTTCAAACATCTTATTAGCACAACCACTAGAAATCTTTTTATAAATTTTTTTTCACATTTTTCAACCATTCTTGTGTACTTTGGAATTAAATTTTTTTGCAATTTCTTTTGAAATTTTCTCATTTTGAAATTTTTATAAAAAATAAAGTATTGTAAAATTACAGGAACTTGCACTTGATAAGAATTTATTGTGATATAAAGAAAATGATAATTTTTTAAAACTTCTTGTATGAAGAAAGGAAAATAAAAACAAAATCCAAATTCTATCACAAAAATTAAAATTTGAGAAATCAAAATTATTTTTGAAGAGACAGAAATATTTCCCAAATTCACTCCCAAAATATTTGTTATCATCAGGAAAATTTTATGTGTCAACATTTTGGGGAAGAAAAAGAAAGAGTTAATGAAGATTCGAAAGAATTCTCTTTATATTTATTTATTCGAAAAGTAATT
Organism: Polypedilum pembai; assembly: GCA_014622435.1. Lineage (NCBI taxonomy): Eukaryota > Metazoa > Arthropoda > Insecta > Diptera > Chironomidae > Polypedilum > Polypedilum pembai. The sequence goes on from JACWBX010004262.1 coordinate 59,343, forward strand.
AATTAATTATTGATGAAGTCATAATTTTTTAAATCATCATTTATTTCCAAAAATTATTACAGAAAGAAAATTTGTGTTAACATTTTTTGAATTTTACTAACTATAAACAAAATTATTTTTAATATATTTGTCACTAATTATGCAATAATCATCAAGAAAAATTACCTAATAAATGTCATTCATTTTGTTAAACATTTTCATACAATTTTAAGTAATTAAACTAAACGAATAGTTAAATCCAGTGAAGATTTTTGAAAGAAATTTATTTGTATGGATCGACAATGAAAAGTTGAATCATCATCACAAAAAAATTGATTATTGCTCCAAACATCTAAAATCATTCAGAATTTTGTCAGAAATATTAAATAAGAAAATTAAATTTTACTTACATCAGTTAAAGTCTCAATTTTCATCTCAATCATTCCACAAAGTTTGAATTTTGACTCTTCAGAGTTTAGTAAAATTGTCAACATTTCGATTTTGTGAATTTTTAATTTTGTTGATTTTTTATGAAGATTTATCTCTAAAGATTTTAACTACAGAAAGAAATGTAGGAAATTATTTAAAATAGGGTACAAATATAAGTTCAAACATTCAAAAAGTATTTGAAATTAAATTTGAATGGCCAAAACTTGGGAACTCTTTGATTATAGTATGATTTTGATAGAGTCGAATTAAAGAATTCTTAAAAAAGCAGTTATATTTGGTTCAGTAGTAGTTACTAGTGGCTCATTTTCAAAGAAATTTTTCAAACAAAATCGACCACGTTATTCCTTCGGATATATGTCACACACTCAAAAATTCATTTGGAAATTATTAAGTTATTTTATTGAAGCCAACGCCTGAGAACTCTTTGATTTGTATGAATAAAACCAAATTTAATTTTCATACATATCAAATTTGATTTTTTGTAGAATTTCAATAAAGCATATTTAGTCTAAAGCATGATATTTTTTGTTTTATTCAACTTTATTTGAATTAAATTAAAAGAATAAAATGAAATTTTTTGGTTATAGCTTCGAAATCAAAGAGTTCTCAGACCTTGATTAAAGTATTGTTTCAATGTCTTTTAAAGGATGAAAATTCTAATTTAATTCATAATTAACGGCTTTTAAAAATTTGAAACTTTTTCGGATTTTTTAACATTTTTCTTTTCTATTTTTTACATTCTGATTAAAAACAAGAAGAAAAAATTTTTCACTTAACATGCGATAAAGTGCTCTAACATAGTCTAAGACGAAATTTCTTTAATCTTCATAATAAATTAAACTCACAGTCGATTGAAATTCTTCGCACTTTGAAAACAAAACCCAAAGCACAAATCCTGGCTCCAAAAAATGTAAAAAAGATGACCATCCAGGCAAATTGTTTAAATAATGAAAAATAATTCTCATAAGGATCCAATAAAAAGAAATTACATTTAAACCAAAATTAAAAGTAACTGTGAAGAAAACTAAAATTGAATAATGTTTTTCAATTGCTCTTTTAAACCAAAATATTTTAATTAGTTCCTTTCTAATCCATCTTAAATCTCTTTCATTTCGAATCATTAGAATTTTGCAATTTATGAATTTTAAATCTTCCATTAAAAGTTCAACAAAATAAATGAACATTAAATCATTGCAAGAGTAAATTAACTCAGGCAAAGCCATTTGTGTATTGAAAATAACAAAAATTGTGTTGATTCCACAAATATATTTCACACATCTTATTATCACAATCACTGAAAATCTTTTAAGAAATTTTTCTTCACATTCATCAGGTTTTTGTGTAAATTTTGCCTTCAAATCATTCATTAAATTTTTTTGAATATTTCTCATTTTATAAACTCTAAAAATTATAAAATATTGAATGAAAGAAGGAAGTTGAAGTTGAAAAACGTCCATTGCTCTATAAATAAAATGAGGCTCTGAAGCAAATTTATCAATTGAAAAAGGATAATAAAAACAAAATCCAAATTCTACTGAAAAAACAAAAAGTTGAACAATTAAGATGATTGAAATTGGGAGAAAAATTCTTCCAAAATTTACTCCTAGAACATTTGAAATTGCTAGAAAAATGTTATGCGTCAACATTTTTAGAGGTAATTAAATGAACTAATAAAGTTGTCAAATGTGTTGATTAAAATGTGAAAAGATTTATTATTTAGATTAAGAAAGAGACAAATGGTTTTTCCATAAAATAAAGGCAATGAATTATTTCTTATGTAGCGCATTTTTGTATATTTACCAAATTATTAAAATCGTCAAGAACATTTCAGCAGAAAAATTGATAAGTTTCTTTTCTTTATTTATATATCAGACCAGTTTTCGAAACTTCATCAATAACTTTTTTATTTTTACTTTCAATATTTTTTAAGAACCAACCAAACAAACAAAGTGAATTTTTTGACCGCATTTATCGCTCAAGAAAAGTGCTAAAACTGATTGAGGAACAAGATATAGAAACATATTCAATTTGTTTTCGACAAAGTTGCAATCGGTTAAGCTCGCCGGTTTTGGTTGTATTCAATAATATCTGAAAACTAAAACTTCACATTATGAAAAACTCTTTTGTTACTGATTCTATAGATCCTTACGAATAAAAAAAAATAATTTGAAGACTTACAATTGGTTTGGTCGATGATTTATTTCAGTTTTAGTCTCGCCGGTTTCGAAATTTTTTAAAAAACTGAAACGCAAAGGCTAAAATTGATAAAACTCAGTAGCATTTAAAGTGTAAAACTTCAAATTACATTTATTTAACTCGTAAAGGTCTATAAAATCAGTAGCAAAAGAGATTTTTATTTTAGGAAACTTTGATTTTCAGATATTTATCAAACCGGCCAAAACCGGCGAGTTTGCTGGAAACAACTCTGGTTTTAGCCAATGCTGTGACATTCCGATCAGCTGATAGTTGTTTTGAATAATAATGCGTTTTCTGCAATGCTTTACCAATCAATCAGAGTGTCTTTATCTTGGTTTTAACATAAAAAGACCTAAAAGATTTTTATTAAATAGAAAACAATTAATGTTGACTGGGAAACTTACAACTCAATTAAAATAGAAATGAGAAAGTAATAAATCAAAATAATAAAACTCAATCAAATCGATTGAAAATAAAATTCATTTCAGTTCTAATTTGTCAATTGCATGTGTTAGACATAACTTTTCTTCACAACTTGTTGCGAGTGAACTAAAACAAAAAACTAATTATCACGAATATTCAACATTATTAAATTTTTATCAGTTAAACGACATCGCAATTGCTTATGATAAAAATGAAAGAGTTATGATGCCTTAAAGGAAAATTTTCTTCCCTCATTCAGGAAAATTTTCATTTTATTATTATGAGGTAAAGATTTACTTCAAATATTCAACAAGCGTGTGTGTGTGTTCATGTTTCATTTGTGAAATAAATTTTAATTGTGCAAACATCTCTCTTTCTCTTTCTCTTCTGACAAATTAATATTAAAAATTAATAAAAAACGAACAAATTAACATTTTAGCGTATAAAAAGTTTTACATTTGTCTAATAGCTAAGAGCAGTGAGAAACATAAATACGCGAAAGAGTTTAATAAGAAAAATATCTTCTAGTGAGATTTGAGCCACATACAAAAAGAGACCGACATACATGAAAAAACATAATATTTGCAATATTGTAATAAATTAGATTTTTGAGAAAAAAGAATTGAAAGTCAAATACAAGTTTTTTACAGCTCTCTTTCATTCTTTCTCTTATGGAAATTAAAATTAAAAATTTTTTCATGAATGTTTGTTGAAAAGTCGTCTTTTATTTTAGTTTCAAATATTGTTCATAAGAAAATTTTTCATATATCATGATGATGAAGAAATGAGTGGAAGTGGAAATAAAAAGTTTTTTCATAAATGAAGATGAATCTTTCACTCTTTTATTTAACGGTTGTTTGATTAACAGCAGAACGAACAAAAAAAATTCACTTTTTTGTGATAAATTTTATTACATGAAATTTCTTTCACTTAAAACTTTCTTAAGTTGATTTTTGTAGGAAATTTCAAAATTTTAAGTTTAATCGAAATTGAAATAGTTATAATGTTTAAAAAAAATTGATAAAAAAGTTGCTACATGCTAAGAAAATTCTGTCATTTTATTAATTTTTATTTGTTTTAAAATAAATAAATTAAATTTCTAAATTTTATAAAAATATTGACATTTTCAAAGGCGTAAGAACTTTTTGATTTTCGTAAAAGAAAATCAAAGATGTCAAAGAGCTCTCAAGCCATACTTCTTTTTTATCAAACACCGAGCTGATTGATGATTAGTAGAACTAAGTTAGTCTTGGTGTTATCAAAATTTGAGACAAAAAACCTTAGTTTCAAACTAAATATCGAGATTTCTTCGTTTCACATACACTTCGAATGTAATATTCAAATGAATCAATTATTTGAACCATCAATATGGACCTACATGAAGTTTTGAAAATAACTTCCATAACAATAGTCTCATTGCCAAAGCTACCTTGACAGATTAAAACAGAAACTTCAATGAAATTCATTTTGGTAATGATTTATTAGGAAGCCAGACAAACAAAGTACAGACTAGAGTTCGAAACCGTTTTACGACTAACTAAAATTCAACTAATTTTTAGTCGATTAAAAATAAAATACTAATCGACTAAACTTTAGTTATTTTTTAGTTGAAAATTTTAACCGACTAAAATTTATTTAGTCGACTTTAACCGACTAAAATCGATTTTAGTCGACTAAAATTAAAATTTAACAGACTAAACAACTAAAATTTAGTCGATTAATATTTTATTTTTAATCGACCAAAAATTAGTTGAACTTAAATAGTCGCAACTAAAAGATAATACGGTTTCGGACTCTGGTACAGACAATAGCGTTTTTTTCCATATAGAAAAGAAATAGTCAAAGAAATCATCATCAAAAATTTTAAAAGTAAAATCTTTAATCTCACTAAAAAAATTCTTTTTAAAAACCTTTTTCATTCACTCTACACATAAATTCATCATACATAGCCAAAGCCCATTCATTTTCATTCATTTTTGCTTTTCTGCAAGCCAACACATTTGAATGGATATTTATGATTATTAAGATGTGCTCTCTAATCCATTCATCGTTTGTGACATTTTCCATTCTCCTTCTTCGACTGCTCGGTTTCACCTCGATGAATAAAAATTGAAAGCTATACATCAAAATTAATAAAAATGCCTTTTTTCCATATATGAATGTGTTCTTGTGTGTGTGTACACAAATACCATTTTCCATTTGTCCTCATATCACGATATATTATTCAAATGCTGCTGCTATAGCAAGAAAACAAAGCAAAAGGTATGAGAGAAGAGCTCTTTTTTGAAACATGTCATTTATATGAATTCAACTCATGCGATGAGGTACAAAGAACAATCATTCATCGAATCATAATATTTCTTTTCACATTTTCTACTGCTACTGCTGCTGTTGCTTTTTCTTTTCCTTCTATGACATGTCCATTTGAGTAATGTTGAATGAATGAGGGTTGAGGAAATGCCATTATAAATTCAATACACGATTGACTGTAGACAAACATTACCGTTTGAAAAATTGCTTGCAACATCACCACGCTATGTGATCTACATAATACTGTCCTGCTTTATTGAAATTATATCAAGAACTCGATAGGTCAAATTGATTGTGGCACGATATTCTTCTTCCCTTCTCTATTACAAATAGACATGCATCAGTAAAGATAGATTTATGAACATGTCAAATATATAACTGACTTCAAATGTTTGCACATTCATCTTCAAATTGATATCCCAAATGAATTGAAATTTTCTTTCTTTTTCTTTTTATCAATATTAAAGAGAGAAAAAAAATTTTTCTTTTATTTCTTCAAATAACAAACAAACAATTTCCCACATTAACACACAGAAACAACGGTAATAACTGATAATTGCCAAATGTTAATGATAATGAAGAGAAAAAAGAAAATTATGAGTTCATAAGAGGGCAATGATAGAGATAGTAAAATAATTTATTGATTCAGAAAAAAAGAAAACATAAATAATGCTCTCATTTATGATACACATATTGAATCATCTTTGAATTGTAATCAAAATTTATTGCTATAGTTTTTATAGGGTGAAAATAGCTGATTCTTAACTAATGAAGAGTGCGAGGAATTTAATTACCTCAAGATTGCTATTGTTACAACTTATTAATGCTTTTTCAGCCTTCTGCAGCTTGTCAAAATAATTTATTTACGACTTTAGCCAGCAGCAAAAAGAAATAAAATAAAATTAAAATGATTAATGATTAATCATTGGCCATTTTTGTTTTCACAAATCCATTTCGATTGAAATAATAACAGCAACTGCCCCTATAACAAAGAGAAAGAGAGAAAATAAATAGATATTTTTCATCATAAGTCTCTATGGACCACAAATATAACCTATATATAGAGCTCAATGATTACTACTGTTATGATGATGATGATGACCATATATATAGAAAATCTAATGTAATAATATAGACATATGTGTGCGTGTGCTATGAAAAAATAATTTAATTTTGATAAATTATTGTATTATCAGAGATAGAAAAAAAAGAAGATTTTACCTTGTTTAGCATTCAGCTGAAAGCAATAAAATAAATGATTCCTATAAATGATAGAATTACATTGCTCGAATCCCAGTTGTGAAGAAGTCTCCGCTATGGATAATTTTTCATCTTTCTCACTAAGTCTTCATTGATATAAGAATAGATGATGATAGTGTAGAGAATTGAAGATAATGGATAAGAATATCTAATGAAATACTAAATTTATAGAATTTTCTAATAGATTATCTTATAAGATCATTAAAATTAGAAATAAAATCAAAAACTTTTATTTAATTTTTCAAAAAGAAATTGAAACGGAAATAAATTTTTGAAAAGAAGTTGAAAAAGAAATTTAACTTTTTGAACTTTCCGTTAAAAAATTAATTCGTTTACAAAATAAAATAAAACCTTAAAGCAATAAAACTAATTCAACAAATGTGAATTTTCACAAAAATAAATAAATTTACATTTTCATATATCATTTTGATTGAATTTAATTATATTGATTGAATGTGTCAACAGTTGGATAAACATTCACAAAAGCCAAAGCGAAAGCAAATTTTCACTAATTAATATTCATGAATTGAAAACTAGATATATAGTTAGTAAGTGAAAGAGAGAAATGAATAGAGTGAAAATTTTTGCTATTTATTCAAGAACAATCTTAAGATTTGTCTTGAGGAGAAATTTTTGCCTTCTCTCTCATCACATCATCACAATTTATTAATATTTTATGGCAAAAGTTTATGAAAATAGTGGTGAAAATTGCTTCACACGAAACAGATAAATCTACATACGAACAAACACACTTGACTAATAAAATCAGTAGAAGATGGTGAGAAAGCAACAGCAGCACAACTCATACATATATGTGATGTATGTGGATTCAAATCAAAGCCAGCATGCAAAAATTTTCATTTCATCGCCTAAATAAATATTGTTTTTGAATTAATGTATGTGCACACTCACTCACTTGAATATATGAAAATTTTTACCGCTTGGCTGTTTTTTGTTGGTAAAGACGGTGGCAGAAAACTAATCAGTTGGCAAACGACAACCCTTTTTCATATTTTACTCCTCTTTTTGATTTATTCGAATATATTTTATGCAAATTAAGATGATTTCTTGATTTAGATTTAGAAAGTTAAGATTTTTGGAATAGTTTTTATTCACTGTGATTGAAAAGTAAATTTTATTCGAAACTAAAAATGTCGATAAAGACAATTTTGACTAAAAACTCAAGAGATTTCTAGCTACAATGTTTCTTCTTTGGTGATTGATTATTACAAAAAAACTAAGAAAATAAACTGATACAATTTTTATGGAAACATTGGTCAAGTGTAAGGCCTTAAAACTCTTTGATTTGATTTGTATAGCAAAACTAAAAGAAATTGAGGAATTCCCAAGACTTAGTTAAATGCAAGGAGACAACCATTTGCTCAACGCGTGACAATTTTTCATATGCGCAACAATGTGCAATGTCGCACGAAAAACAAAATTTTTATGAATTTCATGAACAAATCCAAATGAATTAAAAGAATTCCAGGTCTTAGTTAAATGAAGACGATGAAGCACTGTGAAGCGCAAAGTGCTGTATGAAACTATTCCAACTTGAAGCGTATTCCGTCACACAAAATGTCAGTCATCTTTCTAACGATACGATTAAAGAAGACAAGGAATGAGGTTAATAATTATCGGTCGACCTTAAATTCTATACTGTGATCCGATAGCAGTAAGTTTTGAGCGTGAAAAATACCTGAAATTCAGAATCTTCAAGGCTTCCAAATTTAAGTCTAGGACCGTCAGCCTCTTATCATTGCCCCAAATAAGCAGCTCAAAGCTCAAATTTTCGTCAAATTTAAAAATTTCGTTCAAAATTGATAAAAAATTTTAAAACATGTCAACTCTATGAAATTATAATTTAATTTACAAAAATTATTTATGATCTCACATAAAAAAGTAAAAATTAACTTTTTATTTTTCAATTTTCATCAACAATAATTGAAAATTTATGAAAAACTTTATCCTTCTATTCAGGAATGAAAAAAGTCAAAACTACTAATATCTAAGCTCTCACTACAGCAAAAAGTAAAGCAACAAAACAATAATAATCTCTTTTTTGCAGCTGAAAGAGAAAGAAAGAAGATGACAATGAGCAATGACAACAATTTATGTTTTCATCTTCATGTTAGACGTGTCAGCTATCTAGCTAGCTAAATTATTAATGAATTTAATTTTTCCACCTTATTCAATCAGCGTCGTAGT